>VXBX01009825.1:646008-657654 GCA_013400415.1 Scytalopus superciliaris | reverse complement strand
TCATTATAATTAAATATAATTTAAATTTACATAAAATATAAATAATCCAAATTAATGTTTTAATTATTTAAATTTTTACCAGTAATTCTCTTTGAATAGTTTCACTTTTTAATGGTAATGCTAGTTGAATTTTTTAACTGTTTAATATATTGCAAACTGGTTCGAGCAGCAGCTCATGGAGATGGTTTTTTCCCTGTGAGGGAACTCTGTGCTCCCTATGGCTTTTACATTAAAGCTTCTCTTGTGTAATAAGTAGTCACCAGGTATTCCTTTAGAGGTAGGATACAATTTTAATAGAAAAAATGGTAAGCAGTGGAAGTGGGAAACAGTCTAAGGATTATTTTCTTATTGAAGGTGGACACAGTTAATTTTCCATATGTTCCCTGCTGTGTGGTGGTCACGGTGTTGGATATTTAGGGTGTGACCTGCAGGTGCTCACGAGAGACTGTGTGTTCTGTGGGTTGAACCTCTGGTGGTGTTCACTTGTGCTGGGGCTGGGGCACACTCGCTGCCATGGGGGCAGCGAGTTTGGCTCTCACAGCCTCCAACAAAACTTTCTGGGTAGGATTCGATTCCCAGAGGTGTGAAACTGTCCGATGTGGCGTAACTGGGCAGTGTGTCACCTCTGTCGTGCACAATTCATCCCAGAAAATTCTCTCCACCCAACACCGTGTATTAAAACCCGTAAGTTCTGTTGCTGTGGCCTTTGCAGGATGTGGGAGAGAGTCTGAAGCAACATCAACAACCTGTTTTAGCATGAAAATGTTTGCTGAGAGGTATCAAACTGAGCATCCTCTACTTTGCTTTTCCTGTCTTTGGTTGCTCCCAGACTGTCAGGTGGCACATTTTGATCCTGTTTGGTGGAATCATCCAAGTAAGGCTGAAGAGGCTGTTCAAGGATGGACCTTTAACATTGCTGTTTTCATTGGTACTGTTATAGCTGGGAGAGAGATACAACAGGTGCAAACTTCAGTCATTTCATTGTGCAGTTCCAACTTAAATGTTACTTTTTGAAGACACTGTTCCACATAATCGAGGCACCTCAAGGAGCAGCTGTTTGATGGTGCAGAACTGGAAAGCATTTATTTGCTTTTTAGTTTTTCTGAAGTGGTAGCTGACAGGTTCTTGTGAAAACCTGAATGAAAGCAAAGTTTGTGCTGCTGTGTTATGTGTTAGAAGTTATAAAGGGAACATTAGATAAGAGATGAGGAGGCTGTGGTGGAGGAGAAGTTGCTGGATTGCTTCCTACAGGACCTTGCTTTTTAGAACTATTTCTGGCAGGTGCAGTCTTCAAAGTCTTTCCAAAGAACTTTGAGAGCTGATGAATTGTGGCCTCTCATTTTATTATGGTGCCTCTCTTTCGGTTCACAGGTTTTTGGTAATGCTACAATTTTCCCTTGGACCAAAAACATTCTTATTTTGTTTCTGACCACATTTACAGGGGGGAGGAGAATTTTAAATTACTCTGGGCATTTATGACCATGCTGAAGGTTGCTAATGCCATTTCATTGTTTTTACTTAAACACAAAATGGTGTGAGCAGCTGATTTTATGGTTTCAACAGTATGGTTTTTGAAATAGTCTTTCTCCTTTTTTTTTTTTTTTTAAATTTTTCTGCTTTATGTTGAAATGTAATCATCTTAAGCTATTTTTACATCTACTGAGTAAACATTATGAGATCTGAATATATATTTACATTACATAAAGTGAAATACTTCTAATCTTAGCACAGCCGGGATGGTAGAATTTGAGAATAATACTGCATTAAATGTTGTTTTCCAAACTGATCTTAGTAGATGCAAGGGATGGGATTCAGTTTACTGGTTAATACATCTAAATTTAGGTTTCTGTATGCAGCATGAACTAGAGGTCTCTCTTCAATTCTTTGAAAGTAAGTGCCATTTAAAGCTACCAGGTTCCAGTGCTGGTTTGAGCAGAGACTGCTCAGACTGACCCTTAGATGGATTTGTGTCCACCATCCCCACTTTCTAACCATGTGTGCCCTTGGGAAGGGCAAATACTCCTTCCTTCATTAAACCATTTGAGCCTCAGTTGCTTTAGCTCTTGTTACAAATGTTGGAGACCAGATCAATACTGGAGATCAGATCAATACTGCCAAGGGAACCTGAGGAGCCATTCAGATGACAACTGTTACAATCTAATAATGGTGGAGGGATAAGTTAAATACCTCTACGCTCCTGATACATTAACTGGGATAGATCAGATCCCTGGCCTGTAGGGAGCTCCTCTGTCTAGGGATTGATTTTCATCCATTGGTCTGCCCTGGCAGAATTTGCTTTAGTATTAAAGCATTTCCTTGCAACCTGGGGATGGACTTTCTTGGGTTTTCAATAATTCTAAGCATTTAATATAACAAAAGATTTCACTTGAAAAGCTTTTAAAAGCTTGGGTGAGTTTCAGAAGGGTAAAATTGACACACACCAAACATGACATGGTTCAAGATTAAGACTCTGATTGAGAGTTGGTTTGGCAAATATGGACATCTTTAACATCATCTGCCTGTGTAGTTTTAAACCACCAGAGTCGTGTTCTTGCTTAAGAAATTAATCAGACATTTGTGTTTTGGGTTGTTTTGCTGTCTGATGATATCTGAAAAATGATAGATCGTTTTTTTGGCTGGTGGTGTTGCTCAAATGTGCATAGAACAATGTAAATATTGTGTGGTTATGTTTTAAGGATACAGACAGTGAAGTGCAGGGCATTGGCAATGTGGTGTTCAGTTGGTGCTAAAATACATCCTTTTTATTCATCTCCTATGATTGGGTTCAGCGGGGTGTTTCTTACTGTATACAGTCATATTTCTGTTTTTTTGTAGTTAAGTAGATTCTATGCTCTGTTTTACTTGCTTGACATTTGCACTGCAAATCGTATAAATGGATTGTGCTTTATGTTCTGTTTCACAGTAAATTTTTGTAGAAATGGAGTAAATTATTGAGTGCAAAAGAACATTCTCAGAATGGAGATGCTGTTTTTGAAGCTTCACTGATCTTTGGCTTTTGCACCAGTGGACAGTATTGCAGGCATGGATTGGAAAATGAGAGGTTTACAAGCAGTTTTTAAGTACATCCATCCAATCTCCAGGTGTATTCCCTGCACCTGTGAACTGTTTTATTGTGAGGTGCTTTACCCAACTTCAGTGGATCAAGATGCTCTCCTACATGGGGAGACTCTCACACATGTGACAATATTGTTTTCCCTGTTTGTCCATCTACTTTTTATGGATCCATCACAGGCTAACAGATAAATAACAATGTTCTCACTACAGTTAGTTCTTTGTGTATTAGCTGGAGTTTTATGAGAGTGACTTAAAACTGTTTTGCACCTTGGAAGACTGAGTAGATACCACAGATCCTCTTAGCACGGGGTGAGGAGGGCACAAGATTGGTGAAACAAACTTCAAGAGCTGAGGGATATTAGCTTTAAAAGAAGGCAGGCACTTTCAAAATGGTGGCAACCAAAGGAAAATATGGTGAGAAAGATAGGGCAGAATTCAATTCAGATGAATAAAAATAATGTAGGTTTAGCGGTTGTATTATTTTCTTTTACAAAATAGGAGGTGTGTTTTGGTTCCTCCTTCCTTCTCCTCAACTAAATGTTGATTTGCTCCATTTCCTATCTGAAAATATGGACTTTTTTACTTAGTCCATAGGGTCTTTTCTAGTTCTGTGAATAATTATATATTTGCATGGTGTATTGCATTGACTGGAGTCTCACAGTATATAAGCCCTCTTCAAGGGAGAGCCGTGGGAGTACTCTGCAAGAACTTCTTTGTAGATGTAATGTAAACTGTTCCATTATTGTTTGTATCTCCAGAAATATGTACTTGCTTCATTTGTCTTATCAGTAACTTTGACAAAATATTTTCTCAGCGTGGTTTCTATTATTTCTCTGGTGGACTCATCTGAACTTTAAAATCTGTTGTTTTTGGGAAGCAGGAGGGCTCTCAGTCTGCTGGATCCTGTGACTTTTTTTTCCCAGTCTCTCAGAGAAAACTGATAGGTGTTTTGTTTTTTTTTTTCCCCAGCTTTTTATGTATATGTGATAAATCCCACCATTTATTTCAAAATAAAATTGCATTTCTAGTCTTCTGTCCTACAGGGGAAAACTAAATACAGCTCCACAGAAGCTCTTAATGCAATTGTTTTCCATTTGTCTAAATGAAAGCATTATTTAACGGATGGTTAGCTCTGATTGGGGTCTGGTTTCCTGCTGGTTTAGTCTCCTGATCCTTCCTGATTTGTATGGCAGGCTGTCAGGGAGCAAAAATACCAGAAACCTGGGAGTTCCAGCTCTTAAACTCAGATTCCTGAGTTAGAAATACTCTGCCAAACTCAAGCCTGGGCACCCTTTGTAGCAAGACTCGGGGTGCTGTTGTGTTGATGTCTGATCAAGATAAGAAAGGAAGGAAATTATATATCTAGAAAAATAGAGTTAAGGAAGGATGCTTTGAATTCCCTCTGACATCATCAGATTCAGTGCCAAGCAGAGACAGACCAGATTTTGGGTTGCTGGGGTGTATCAATGAGAAATTTAGAAAGCAGCTGACAAGTGAGTGTTAAAGACCTCTGTAATCAGTCCCGTACTGGCTTGGTATTAATTCAGATCTGCATTTGAAAAGGCATTTCCCAGCTGGTTCAAATATGAGGTTGTCTTCTGAAACCTTTGGGCTTATTATTAAGCCAGCTTGCATTCTCCTGCCTTCCTTTCCTTCTCATCCAGTGCTCCCACTCCCAGCCCCTGCCAGCATTTCAGAGGAGCTTGGGGTTTGTTTTTATTGTAATTGGCTTTTGGGACAGAGAATATTTCTGCATATCCCAGTGGAATGAACAGTCCTTTTTTGGGGTCATTGTTTTAATACTGATGGTTTAATATTTACATGCTCTGGAACAGGTTGCCCAGAGAGGTTGTGGAATCTCCCTCACTGGAGTTATCCAAGAACTGGATGCAATCCTGTGCAATGTGCTCTAGGATGACTCTGCTTTAGTATAGGAATAACATTACTCAGTGTTTGCTCTTTGGGATCTTGTTCTCTAAAGTTGCTACTCATTCCTGCTGTCTGCTCACCGAGTTGCTATAAACTCTAATTCCTGTTTCCTACAGAGAAGAAAATGTCATTTGTTGAAAATACAGAATAGAAGAAGGAATGAGGGAGCACGACTGTGCTGGCAGCTTCTCTTCACAAATATATCAGTACAACATTGGAATCGCTCAGAGAAAAGACACAGTGCTGCAGCACATGAAAATGGAATGTCCTTAACAGGCAGCTGGTTATTGTGCTTGATTGGAGAGTTAAAACACAACAGCAACTGGAAGTCTATAAACTCTCAAGATACTGTCAGCTGTCATAGCTAACAGCTTTATGTGAATCCACATTTAAGAGAAAAGCAATAATTGGTGTGTATGTTTCAGTTCTGTGCTGACTTGTGTGAGGTTAATCTGGGTGACAGTGAGCAGTAAATTACAGCTCTGAGACAGAGAAATGTCCACAGCTGTCCTGAGATGAGGAATCGGGGATGAGTGACAAGAGATGGACTGCTGGATCAGCAGCATCCACGGACTCAGGCACGTCTGGCTCAGCAGGACAGTTTTTCCATGGGTACTGTTGTCATGTTCCCAGCTGGATGAATAACTTTTAGAGGACAGCAGCTTGTTGAAAGCTTCCCACTGTATTTCAGGCTGGAGATCAGATATTTTGCTACTCACCTGGCTCTTTCAGAGGGTATATGAGCAGTTTTGTCTTTCTTAAGTTGAAAGAAACAAGAGGGAATACAGTAGTTATCACTGGAGGAGTAGGATGTGTTCCCAAATGGACAAGTGCTTTATGAATTATGGGGAGTTGAGGTTTGTTTGTGTTTCTGCATCCCTGCTGAGTGCCTGGACTGGGTATCCTGCCTACAGTGTGACTTGAGGCACCTTTTCAGGAGCCTTCTTGTCTCTCTTTTGATGATGTCAGAGCCTCCTCAGAGGGGATGTCCATTATTTTCAGCAGGTTTACAGAAGTGCTGCATCATTTAAAATTGTGCAAGTGACTTCTGATTTGTTTATTCATTACTGTATTTTCTACTTTTGCAATTCCATGTTCAGGATTTGCTGTGTTTTTCCTGCCAGATCCAGAGACCCACACTGGTGTTTGCCATGAGTGACAAACTGAAAAAGCTCTGTGAGAAGATAAGACTTCATGGTTTGGAAATGACAGATATGCTAATAATTTGTCCTGACTTCAGGTTCTGCTGGTTGCAAGTTTCCACAGTGGTGTTGCCTCTGTCTGGATGGGTAGATTTTTAAATTTACCAAAGTAATTTGCTCTTTCCAATTACCTGTAAGGAAGTTGTAGCCAGGTGGGGATTGGCCTCTTATCCCAGGTAAGGAAGGACAGGAAAAGAAGAAGCAGCCTCAAGTTGCACCAAACAAAGTTTAGGTTGGATATTAGGGAACATTTCTTCACTGAAAGAGTGTTTAAGCACTGGAACAGGTTGCCCAGGGAAGTGGTGGAGTCACCATCCCTGGAAGTGTTCAAAAAATGAGCAGAAGTGGCACTTCTTTTCCAGCCTTAATGATGCTGTGATTCTCCTGTTTTGGGGAGGGAATGCTGTTTGTGAACCACAGTGATTTTCCTTTGTGGTGCCTCCTTTTTGCTGTTTGTCTTGAAGGGCAGACCATGATACATCGTTATAAAGGTTCTGTATGTCATGTTAGAATGTAAATAAATCACATGAGGTTTTTGGGGTCTGAGGCTGAATTGCCATATTAGGTTGAGTGATGTATCCAGCAAGATAGTTCCCTCCAAATTAGCATGGAAATGTCCTAGGCTGACAGTAAATCCAAACCTGATTTTCTTGGTTCCTGTACTGCTTAGTCTGCCTGGGCCTCTGTTACTCCAGCATTAAAATTGAGGTCATGTTAGTCTCAATTCATGAAAGTTTGAATGTCTTGCCATTTCCACATCAAAAAATTCTACAGTAATTGTATAGTTGTAATGTTTGACAGCTGAAGGGTATGCAAAATGTCTATATTTTTTGAAAGACATAGGATTTCTCTCTTTTTGATTTGTTTCCTTTAAAGCCCACCTGAATCTCCTCAGCATTTGTACTGAGTTTTTGCTATAACTGGGCAAATACTGAATGGCTTTGATTTGCCCATTGAACAGAAAACTGTGACAAAAAAGACATGTGACAGAATGAAGTGGGCACAGCAGACATGGGGAATATGGTGTGGGATTTAATATTGATGATTTTCGGTTTCTGACCAACAACCCAAACTGCTTTCCTGTAAAATATTGTATTAATTTCTTATGTGCCACAGTTGGGAATAAATGATTTAGTGAGTGGACCCCAAGTTCATCAATACTCCAGAAACTTGCCTTTTTTGACAAACGTGTTTGTTGTTCTTATTGTTCTACCCCATATATGTAGGTATGAATGCAAAATGTCTCACTGTGCTGTTGGTACCCTATCAGAGTATTTGCTCATTTTAAACTTATTGAAAGTACACCACCCCCTTAAAATTCCATTTTCTTCCACCATTTCCACATTTTAACTAATTTTATTTTACATTAATTAGTTAGGTTTTTTTTTTTTTTTTTCTAAAGTGTGTTCTTACAGAAGTAATGACTTCTGCACCAGTGCTTTTGATATGCTGGAAAGCATCACCTTAATGTTTGCAAGACTTAGACTGTCTGAAATTGATGTTGTTAACGCTATTTGTTCACCTGTAGAAAAGTCCTCCATCAATCTTGTCTGTGTAGTGTGATTCATAACCTCTGTAATTTTTCTTTTTCCAGAAGGTAGCATTTATGGACCATTAATTTGTTGTTTTTCCATGCCTGCAAGTCACTATCAGTATGAGGGAAGTTCATAATGCATTTTATACTATAGCAATAACGATATGATTATTAGCTCTGTGTATGTCTGCTTTTGGTGTCTGCATGTTACTTTCAATATTTACATAGTCCACTGTTGTGTTTTCTTTGGATGCAAAGAAAATTATTCCCGCTGCAATAGAATTATTGGGAATGAATCAAAATAAAAGAAACATGGACCTACTGAAATTAGGGAGCTTTCAAGAAAACACATCAAAACGTTTGGGCATCCTGGAAGGCTGTGTGACATTTTCTGCTCACTTCAGGTATGCACAATGTGATCAGATCATTGATAATCAAGAAAACCAGTCAATTAGCCATTAACAGTCTGAACAACCTGGTCTGGTGCTCCTGCCCATGGCAGGGTGGTGGGACAGGATGGCCTTTAAATGTCCCTCCCAAACGATTCTGTGACTCTGATTCATTAAAAGCTGATAATAAGTCACATTGAACTAGGGCGAAGACAGAGGATGTGAATTAAAATTTGCCCCATAGTCCCTTAAATCATCTTTTGGTAGTCAAGTCACCTCAGGCAAAGGTCGGAACTCTTTTTATTTAGTGAAGTCATTGCAGGATTTATCCTGTGATTAGCAATCTCAACTACAAAAATGCAAAAACCATGAGTTGGATGTGCAAACCTGCAGTTAATATACCCTGCGGTGGTCTGAGTGATGTTTTGGTTGTTGCTTTACACCAGGAATGTTTCTACAAATGATGGCAAGGCTCTGTAAGCCACTGATGGAGGAATTCACTGGAATTTAGGGAATTGTCAGCTGAACTGATGATGTTGGATGCCCAGAAGAGGGCACGCTTGCACATCAGAAGTGTTCTGTGCATCGCTGAAGACCTGCACGCCGATGGGGTGTAGCTGCGGTCCAAGAAAATGCAGTAATACACCAAATGAAGGGGTTACCTTGCTAGTAGCCTTAGGAAAAAACAGATTTAAAAGGGTGTTTTGGGGGAAAAAAATCCGTATTTTAATCAAATTAATATTAAGTGCATTAGGTATCAAACAGAAATGAAGTGGCAAGTTCCACTTGCATTTTTTAAAAGGCATTTATTTTGTTTCCAGTAAGGAATTTGCCAGGGAAGGGTTAAGAGCTTCTCCTGGGCCTTCTGGAAATGATTTCAGCTGCAGGTACATGATGCAAAGCTTGAGAACACGTGCATTCTAATATCAGCTAATTTCCAAGTCCTTTCTACAGCAGTCAAATGTATGATAATATTAAACGAGATATATCAGTGTTTAATGGGGTCTGATATTTGACCTGAGAAATTATCTTGTGACTTTCAAAATGCAGTAGAAACACAAGGGCACCATGTCTTGTGACACAGGAACTTGTCAGTTTTTTGCAGAGACTGGGAGCACATGTGGTTTGTTTTTTATATTTTTACTTGAGAAATGAAAGAAAAAAGCATCTCTGCAGTAATCAGTTCCCTGAAGACTTGCTTAGTGAAACAGCAGGAGTGAAAGAGGATCGTTGCATTTCTTTTAAGGTGACTAAGCTGAAGGAATAAATAATTTTACTTTTGGATTGAATTCTTTTTGGAATTTGAAGTATTTATCCAGTTCTCACAATATTTAATATCATTTGGAAACTCTGTCAAAACCCTTCCCTCTAGCAGGTATTGCAGCTTTTGACAATATTCCAGCATGGATTTGGGTACCACAGAAGGAACTGAAGCATCTTGTGAAATGAATTTGTCTCCCTGCCCATGACAGGGGGTTGGAAGTAGGTGATCTTTAAGGTTCTGTCCAACCCAAACTGTTCTATGATTCCAAAGCTTTAAGCTTTAGTAAATAGGCTGTGTTTAAGTTTAGGGTAACATGCTGACCACACATTTTCCCAATACATATGTTATGTAGAATTTTTATGTCTTTGTCAGACTGACTGCTGCCTTGTCCAGTTCTTTCATTTGTTAAGCAATTAGTTCAAAAGAAAAAGAAACAACAAAATAACACAAATAGAGTGACAACCCAGGTAGAGGCATCATAACTGTAATTATGAATTAAAGTTGCAATGAAATTTACACATTTCAGTGTACTGAGAACCCTGAAATATAATTCTGTAGCTTTAAGTGGCCAGTGGCTGAGCTCTTTCTGACATGATCTAAAATACCTTGGGGCATGATGTGTAGTAATGTAGTTACAATAAGGCTGTCAAATGCATTGCCAGAGATGCATTTGAATCCTGGGATCAGATAAATTTCATTTTAATTGGGTTTTAAGGCTAAGCTGAACAAGTAGATAAGGTGGAATTAACCAGAGACATATTAATGTAATGAAACCTTCAGTGCTCTTAAGTCTTTGCATTAAGCACTGTACAAGCTGCTGTTGAAAAGAGATGTCATGTGCAGTAGGAGGAGGGTGACAGTGACGGGTAAGAGAACAGTGGTACCCAGAGTAATCACATAATGACACAACCACATCACCTGGAGCCCCATAAACCCAAGGAAGTGCAGAAAATCACATTAGTTGTATTTTATTACAGCATTTTGGAGGGAAAGGAAACAGAAAGTCCAAAACTGAGCGACATCCCGGACCATTCACCCAGGGAATTTACTAAGGAATTTGCAGTGGATTTTTTTCTTGTAGCTTCCTTTTGCCATCTATATAGAGGCAATCAGATTATTAAAATTTAAGAAAAACAGTTGCAAAATTCAAGCACCTGAAGTGATTTGTTATTCCATTATTTTATCTTTAAACACTTTTTTTATCTTTTAAAGCTGAACAGTAGGTCTAATGACTAAAGGCCTTGCAATGCAAACTTTAATGTGAGTAATTTATTACATAAGTGAAAACAGGGATCTGTTTCATGGCTAACACTCCACAATAGTCCATACAAGTAAACGTATTTCCTACATAGATTTTAAAAAAAGAGGAAAACAGAAAAAAAAAAGAAAGCAAGTGGAAGGAGGGATTTTTTGGTGTTGATATCAGTCATAAATCCATTAGTTCATTAGAAAATTATGTCTTATTCCTCTGATTGGATAGGTGACTGTGAACCCTTGTGCCTCATGCAGTACTTTTAATTTCTGAATGTAGGATGAGGACCTTGGAGCCAAATCCCCTGGATGTCAGGGAAGAGTCGTTCATCCTTACACGTGCATTAAGGATTCAGCGGGGAATGCCTGATTTCAGTATGTAGATACTCCAGGACAGGCAGCAAGGCTAACTCACAAGATTTAAAACTCAGTTGTGTACATTGCAAGAGTTGAGTTGTGGTTTTAATGGGAGCTGGTTCATCCTGGTGTGCTCTGCCTGGACAGCCATCACATGATTAATCCGAATGTTCAATTGTAAGCATTTAGTCAGGGTGAATTTTAATTAAAGTTATGAAATCAGATCTTAAAAAAAAAAAAAGTCCCAAATCATAAAGAAGTTAAAATTTTGCAATTTCATATTATGGTTTAATGACTGAACTACACTTTGAGGCAGAAATACCGTTTTTTTAAATTTCTTCCTATCTTCTTGTCTCTCTTTTCACTGTAACTAAATAAGGAAGTGGGTGAATCAGTGAAAGGTATGCCTGACTGCCAATGTGCAAGGTGAGACTTCTAGAGTAGATTTGCATCCCACCATTTGTGTGTACCAAACAATAAAACTTGAAGGCTCATTAGCTGGGAATGACCCAACTGTGTTTTATGCAAAGGGGTCATTTCTTTACTAATGAACCCCAAAGCCAGATGGCCAACCCCACAGTGCTCTGAGTGCATTAGTGTGATTTAGATTTTTAGCTAAATAGCTTTTCTTTTTTTTCTTTTTTT
>VXBX01009825.1:599054-645853 GCA_013400415.1 Scytalopus superciliaris | reverse complement strand
TTTTTTCTCTTTTTTTTTTTTTTCTTTTTTTTTCTTCTCTTCTCTTCTCTTCTCTTCTCTTCTCTTCTCTTCTCTTCTCTTCTCTTCTCTTCTCTTCTCTTCTCTTCTCTTCTCTTCTCTTCTCTTCTCTTCTCTTCTCTTCTCTTCTCTTCTCCTTTTTTATCTTACAGACAGGAGGCAGAGGGACAACATCTGGAACTGTGTGAAAAATAGTACTTTGCCTTAAAAGATAAATGACTGAGGTGACTCTGTACGTCTTAAGGCTTTTTATCAATTTCTAATATTTTTTCTGTTTTTTAGAGGTGAGACTCTTGTTAGATAATATCCTCCCTGAAAACTGGTTTGGGTAGAAAGTTATTTTGACTGTCTTTGTCCGTATTGGATTTTGTTTCAAAGGATGATTAATCAAACTCTTACTGCCTCATATCTGGGTGAGTATGAAAATACATGTGAAATGCTAAAGTAGAATGGTTCTGCACATATGACACGGCAGGAATAATATGCCTGACCCTTGGAATTGTTCCAAGTCCATACTGGAAGGACCTTGGAGCAACCTGGGCTAGTGGCAGGAATCCCCTGCTCATCACAGGGGCTTGAAACAAGATGGTCTTTAAGATGCTTCCCAACACAAAACATACTGTGATTCTATGATTTGCTTTTTAGTACACATTTTTGTAGAGTTTTTGCTTGCCTTTATGACTTTAAGATGTTGCAGGTGCTTAGGATGAGGAATGGTTGCTCGTTTGGGGCTCATGGATACCCCCAAGTTAATTGAAAAGATTGATACCCTCAAAACGTGCTGTATTTTAAGTGACCTGGATTATTTTCTTGGAATGCTATTCTTTCCCCATTGACTAAATCAGACATAGGATAAGTCTGGAAATTACATAAAAATCTGCATAGACTAGAACCCAAAAGAGAAGAGTACTTAAAGGAGGGCAGTTTATGAAGGGCAACATCAGCAAAATGGTTTTGAAATGGTATTTCCAATTGTGCAATGAATACCCACAGTGCTTTCAGCAATCCCACATTTCAGTGAAATTTGGATGTAGCAAATTGCCTGTTACTGTGAATAACTTGGTATGATGATTTGCTCAAATCTTTCGGGAGTTTGTTGCAGTGATGTTAGATAATTGTATATAGGTTTTTAGCACTGAGAATTGGTCTTATCTTCAAAGAGGGTGGTTATATTTGTGGGAATAAGAACATAAAAGGGCTCAGAATAAAGCTTTATCTGGCCTAGTATCTTATCTCTGTTAATAGTCACGGGGGATGACTCAAGAAGAGTATAAGAACCCGGCAAACATGCTGTGATCATGATTCCTCTTTGCAAAATTTATTATCTTAGCCTCCAGCAATTTATGGTTCAGGGAGTTCCTGAACCAAAGGTGATATTTACTGTTGAAAAGTGAATAATCCAGGAGCCTTACTTAAACAGCCTGTAGAGCATTAAGATTTTAAGGGATTTGCATAGGTGTCTAGAGTAGCTATTTTTGCACCATTCTGACCCATCCTCCTTTTATTTTAAACCATCTTTTTTTTCTCCCCCTCTCTTGAATTTTGCAAGATATTTGGTTCAGAATGAATTGGGAAGGGGAGAAATGGAGTCAGTAAGTAAAGGAGAGGTGTGAAAACTTACATTTTGGGAAAACCTTTTTGAACCGCATTTTGTAAGTCATGGTCACCTTTAACCTGCAGTCGTTTACATTTTGGATATTGAAATTGCTGCATCGTATATTATAAGTGTATCAAGCCTAAGGCACTGAGGTTTGCTCCCCTGATTTCCACTTATTGAGGTTTTCTCCCCTGATCTCCACTCACTGCAGTTTTCCTGCTGTACCTGCTACTCAGTGGCACCACTAACTTCCAAAGCAGTGGGAATTCTTGGTGTGGAAAATCTGCCTAAAATTACTCATGAGGATATGGAGTGGGAGATGGCCTGGAACCCTTTGCCGTTTGGGCTCCTACAACAAACCTGATACAAAAGAAAAAGAAGACTTGGTGCAGCACCTTCAGGGTGTGATAAAAGTGAAGGCACTGCCAGGGCACGTTCATTTGTCAGAAAATAGTATAAAATGTTTAGTAAAGCTTTACTTCAGTGAAAGTCAGAATCAGTGCCAATACACGCTTTCTCCAGAGAGGAGGAATAAAAACAGTGTCAAATCATGAGCATAATAAATGAATTTTAGATGTGGAAGTGCATGTAAATGTTAACACTGTTGTGATTTGCCAGTGCTCATAAATCTCCTGTCTCGGGAACTGGGACACGGGTCACTTTCTGATGGAGATACAAATCGCAGGGAAAAGGGAGTCGTGTTCTCCTGTTCTCTATCCTGATTACTAGGAGTTCCCATTTAGCAATGCATTGGGGTGGGGGTGTGTATTTCACATTTTCAGCTTCTGTCTCTCTTAACCAAAGGCAAATGAAGTCTCTCCCTGAATATTAAGCGTCAGGAAGGAAGTTATGCAAGTCCATCGCTGATTTGTGTGTGACGACGAAACTTCTACTTTTTAATTGCAAATGTGAATCTGGTCTCCAAATCACACCTTAATCTGTAGACTGGGAATTGTGAGTGGTGTTTTTTCTCTTCCCTTAGTGTTGCCAGACTAACAGAATGACAATAATGTAACTGGGTTTTGTCAAACCGTATAATTAAATGACTATGAAAACTAAAGAGCATTCCATTCACTGAAGAGTGGTTACACTTGTACTGCCATGTAAGCAAAATGGTAATAACAAAATGATAGAGCTTCACACTCTCTGTACATTTTTATTTGTTAATAACAAATTTAGAATGATGAATCCTTTTCCTTCGGTAAAATTCTTACTGAACCCCTGGAGAATTCCGCAGAGCTGGAAATGTAATTTGCAGTTCTTTACAATTATAGTTTAAATAGACCAAGTCTAAAGGGAGTCTGCCTATTTGATTTCCAAATTTGCATCACTTAAAATCCAATCAGACCAACTGTTCAGATTTTTATTAGATATGAAATACACAGATGGGTTCAAGGCTGCGCTCTGTATAGCAAATACATACCTTGTTGTGCAGCTTGGATTATCTAACTTGTTCCTTAGCATGTGGTTCGACCTTCAGCCCACCAAGACTGCTTAGTGACTCCTTGAATTGTTACTATATTAAACCCTTCGATTTTCAGTAACTGGTGTTTTATAGCCCAGCAGATTGCGTTTGATTTTGTGAATGCGCTAGAACATATTGAGTGGAAGGGATTTATGTAGGAATGTAAAACAAAAATAATACAGCAGGCGCTCAGGATTTTCGAACACAAGGCATTAGGCTTGCAGATGGCCGAGGTGCATAATGACATTGAATAATTTAGTGGGAAGGTAATCTGGTTTTGACAGAATACATTAACATTTAGCCAGTGCATGCAGGTGTTGGGGTAGCGCTCTGCATGCTCAGATCTGAGGCACAGCACAGTGTGTGTGTGAAGTGCAGCATTGCAGCCTCACTGGCCATGCTTAAAGATGTATCTAAAAAAAACATGCTAAAATAGAATTAGAAGACCCTCAGCAGTTGGAATAATGTCTCACTGTCTGGTGTAATTTCTTGTTTTGATCATGAGAGAAAAGTAGCAATATTTATGTAATGTTTTGATTATAATTGTATGTTCATTGCAGGGTGGATCTGACAAAACAAGGAGGAAGAAAGCATAGCAATTAAAAGAAGAGGTTTCTCTTCTGTTCACGTCTATTACGTCAAACCATGGCCTCTGCCTTTTGTATCCAAATGCACAGTGACCCTCGCCAATCTATTTTCCATGACAACATCACTAAAATATAGCAGACATGGCATTAATTTTGGTAGTTGCAATTTAGAGAGAAACAGTCAGACCAAATAACCTGGGACCAGCTCAGCCTAGCTGGCAGGAACTCTTTGGGTTGCACTTGCTTGTCTGTGTGTGCATTCCAGTCAGGAATTGTGCCATGTCTTTGCAGTTCCCTCTCCCTGACACAGCAGAAAACACACACAGATTCCCAGGCCATCGAATCACAGAGTGGTTTGGATTGGAAGGACCTTAAAGATCATCCAGTTCCACCCTCTGCCATGGGCAGGGACACCTTCCACCAGCCCAGGTTGCTCCAAGCCCCATCCAACCTGGCCTTGGACACTCCCAGGGATCCAGGGGCAGCCACAGCTTCCCTGCCCAACCTGGGCCAGGGCCTCCTCACCCTCACAGGGAAGAATTTCTTCTTCCTGGTATCCCATCTAACCCTGCCCTCTTTCATTCCCCGTTGTCCTGTCACCCCAAGCCCTTGTCAAAATCCTCTCCAGCTCTCTTGGGAGCCTCCTCAGGCACTGGAAGGGACTCTGTAGCCTCCCCAGAGCCTTCTCTTCTCCAGGCTGAACAACCATGTTAGTTTGTTTTCCTTGAGCCTAAAGTCAATATACCATCACTGCTATTTTTGCCAACTGGTATGTCTGGGAGAGAGTCACCACAGTTCTCCCCAGCTCTTCAGTGAAATACATTGCTCTACAATCTGTCTTGATAGAGGTTACAAGTACATATACTTCCAGGACTATCCATGAGGACGTTGGATAATGGGTATATTACTTGAATTATGTACATCATGTTCATCCACTTCAAGGCTGATATTTTTTGCAGGCAAATCCTGAATAATTTTTGCCTTGGCAGGAAAGAACCTGCCAGTTTGCATATTTTGGAACTTAAGGAGCAAAACATTTCCATAGTCTGTGCATAAATGGGAACCTTTTCAGTGGGCAGTTGCCGTGCTGGAGCCATGGATCATCTCTTCCAAGCCGTGATGTGTCTCTCACTGTGCTGTGTGATCAGCAGCAGAGCTGAGCTGTTCCAGATTTCCAGTCGCAGCAGAAAAAAGGCACAGGGAGCTTGCTGAAGGAAACATCATGGCTTGATTTCAGATGGAGCTTTGTGGAGGCTGGATCATTTTCATGACCACTGAAGCACTGCTCCAGCCCCTAGTTCTCTGGTGTTACTGAACCCAAATAAGAAGCTGATGAGAGGGAGGGAGGGAGCTCTCAGCAGAGACGTAGAGGGGTTAGAGAGAGTTAAACTTGCTGTTTTCTGCATCTTTCGTCTTGCCTATTAAACAAGGCAATAGCTATCATATTTCCTGGAAGAAACTAGGACTAGGTAAAGCCAAATGTGGAGAATTTGGGTTGAACAGTTGAAGTTTTTCAGTATCATAGAAAATTGAAAACTACAGGATATAAGGGGAAGAGACCTTAATGCAGTTACACACTAGTTTTATAAAATAACCCCTAAGTATTATGAATGCCAAGAACAGTCTGACCATCATATTGATTTTATAATGTTGTTCCTTACTCTCATATTGCAGAGCAGTGACATTTCATTACACCCATTGGAACTATAATAACTGAAGTGCAACACCAGCTGATAGAAATTAAACTAAATCTGTCTTCAGTAATAAAGAAGTGATGTCCACGAAGAATAGAATACAAACCCCTTTTTTCCAGTTTTATAATGTTCTATTACAACGAGCTATAAATAAAAAGTAGACATTTGTTGTAGCAATACTTCTTGTATATCAGCTAACAATCAGATAACCTCATTTCTCTTCGATTCACAACAAGAAGTTCCTAAAATAAATACATCTCCAACCATGCTGTTGTGAAATTTGTATTCTGCAAAATACTTAACAAAGTTTCTTAAGTATCTTCACAGTTGCGCTGAACAATACACAGAAAAAAACCCCAACAACCAACCTTTTGTTGGGAAAACATAGATTTGGATACAAATACAGTTTATCTGGAATTTTCAAGTCATTAAGGATGGAAAATACCTCCAAGGCCAACTTTTGACCAAACTCAACCATGTCAATCACACCATAGCATTAAGTGCCACGTCAGGTCCTTGAAATACTAAATATTTCGACAATATCAAGAATTACTTTGGATGAAAAATTCATCCTGTTTCTTTCAGTCACTGAGTGATAGTAAATCTGCTTAAGATTAATAAAAAAACAACCCCCTGCCCTAAAACAGAAGTATTTAGCCTATGTATTTGCAGTGGTGGGGTTGAAGTGGTGCTGCCTGCAGAGATACCAAGATGCTGAGAGGAACTTGCAGCATTCATAATTCGTGTGTTGTCGTTGCTTGTATTTGATTTTTCCAGGCTCCATCTTAATATTTGGAAATGTCTTTTTTTGTTATATGCACAGATAGTGGGATCATGTTTTCAGATCCCTGTGCTCATTTTGGTTTGCATAAGAGGCCCAATAATGAGAATGGGAGAAGGGTAACTAGAAAAACAGGTTTGAAGCAAGAAAGATGGGGAAATTTAAGGAGTAATAACAAATACATTTTAATTAAACATCAACAGAGTGGTGAAAATTTGGCAAAAGAAAACATTTGTTAAAAACATGAAGGATTTCCATCACTTGTGTAGTCAGCAAGAAGGTCTTTTAATGGGAATGAATTTTTTTAAATTGTCTTATGGACTTTATTTTTTTAGATAATTTACTTGTAAAACGGCCACCCAAATAAAAACTCCACCTGCATTTAATGTGCAGCCTTCCTCCTAAAACAGAGAGCTTGTGCTGTGGTCAGGGAGGGTTCTTTCCTTGTAACTATCGTGACTGTGGTAAATACAGGTTACAGAGGGTTGTGAGAGACGTATGGTAACTTTTTTAAAGCTAAAGCTTAAGTTGGCAGCTTGACATTAGCATAGAACCAGATATATATGTATATATGTATGTATATTTATCTCTTTGTGTGTGTGTTTTATCTGATTCAGAGCCTGGACAGGCAGGGAATGGGCAGACAGGTACTGATGATGCCTCTGTAAACATGAGGCTGAAGTGCCTGTGTTTTTAATATTTGCAGAGGCTTTTCTGCCAGGCTCCATGGCAAGAGGCTGAGTTAATCTCCTGTGTCAAAGCAGATCTCCCAGTAATGGCAACAAGATCCTTAACCTAGAGATACTTCTTCTTGTGTTTAATTGCTTTCTCAAAGAATTGTTATTTAAATCTGGACAAGTCATCACTTGAGATGCAAATTTTGTTGTTATTGTTTACCTGGATACCAAAGGCCTTTGCAAATTGCTCATTATGGCTCACTGGATTCATGGCATTTTGCTAAGGATTGCTATAGCTGGATTTTATGGATCCAACTGGAGAGACTTGCATTCTTTGTGGGATTGTCATAGCCTAATGCAGAGGGAATACTTACTACTGGGTTACTATAGGATTGGACTTCACACCCAATATGTAGATGGTTACAATGCCCAATTCTTTGCTTCAGGTTCTCAGCGCTTTTCCTTGGCTTTTTTTGAACTGAAAACCATTTGAAAGAGAGGCAAGACTGTATTTTTCAATGTTTTACCTAACTGAGTAAATTTTGGAAAACAAAATACTAAATTTCATCCATTTCAGTTCATTCATTTCTCCTTTGTGCAAGACAAACCTGAAGTCAGAGCTGCTAAATGACCTTTCAAAAGAGTTATTAAGAATTCAGAACAATTCTTACCATTTTCATCTCAATTCTGATGTCTGCATTGCTCTTAGTAGAGTCATTCTCATTTCCCTGTCTCCTTTCCAAATTTCCTGACATATAACTGACAAGATCTACCTGGAACATAATTCTTGAAGACCCAGCTGGAAGGGAGCAGAAGGAGCCTGACACAGGGATATGAAATGCAACCTTCGCCTGTCACTTTATGATATTAAAGTGTGTCTGGCACCTGTGATCCCGTTTGTGAGAGGGATGGTAAAAGGTAGAGTTAAGTTATAAATTGGTCTGTTTTTCTTTATAATGCTCTTAATTTTTATTATTTTCCCCTGTAGCTAAAATTTTATAGTTCTGGGGGACCTCTAAATATTTTTAATTTTCCTCTAAGTTCTAGAAATAATATTTCTTCCTATCCTTAAATAGATAAAGGGGCAGAAGTGGGTTTTATATGTTGGGAAAACATGGTTTCTTCCTGTTCTTTGGAAAACCTAAAAAAATTCCAGTCCCTAAAGGATAGGAGGCTGCAGGGGGACTTTTTGCAAGGGCATGTTGTGCTAGGACAGGAGGGAATGACTTCAAGCTGAAAGAGGTCAGGATTGGATTGAATATTGGGAAGAAACTCTTCCCTGTGAAGGTGGTGAGGCCCTGGACAGGGTTACCCAGGGAAGCTTTTCTAGACCTGACTGGACAAAGCTCTGAGCAACCTGTTCTGAGCTCATAAGTGACCCTGCCTGGGGCAGGTGATTGCACCAGGTGACCTCTAAAGCCCTTTGCAGACTGAGTTAGTTATTTCATGCTGCTGTGATATGTAAGAGGGTTTGGGCACGGTGACAGCCTGTGTGACATCCCGAGTTCGTGCCCAATTCCAGCTGACAGCAGTTCGTGTTTCTGGCACTTCATAGACTGGGATAGAACTGATATTCCTGTCAGGTGATAAAGCATAAAAGGAGAATATTAATTAAAAGTGGATAATGATTTCTTGGAAAGGGTGGTAGGAAGGAATGCTTAACTCTCAGTTGATCCCAATATGACTCTTCAAATTTTTAAGGTAAAGGTGGGGTATTTTTTGATTAATATATGGGAGAAGGGTCACAGTGGTAATATCTTGCTTTTTTCCTGAAATTAGGAAAAATAAAACTGGTTTTTGCTACACTGCCTGTAAGCAGAACTTTGTGAAGTAAATTCAGTAAAGAAGAAATGTGCCTTGATCCTTTGCGTGAGCCCTGACTTCTACAAACAAAGTGTATTTCGGTACAATATGCATTCTAAAGAAAAAAAATCAATTTGATATCGTGGTTTTATGGTGTTTACTTGAAAATCAGGATTTACTTGACCAAATTAAATTACTTTGTCTCTTTTTTCATTTTATGACTGCTTATATTTTATCAGAGACTTAAATTTCTCAAGCTAACCAGGAATTTAGAGGCAGAACTAAATATGGTAGCTCTTGCCATTGTACTCTGTGCTCCTCAAAAATTTATTTGAATCTTTTTGTAATATACGAATAATTAAAATCAACTGTTGAGGAACTGGAAATTAATATTTATGACATGTTACTCAAAGTTAACACAAGTAGAATTTACATTGGAGCTTAATGGTCTTACATTCACCTCCACTTGCATTAATCATCTGGTTGGGAATTTCTTTTTCTATTTGAAATCATTTACAGGAGAAAAGAACAAAAATTGTAGAAATATGCAATAATAAATTATTTTTAAATGCTTATTAGACTCTTTGAGTTTTGTAGGTTATATATATGTTTTTTTACCTGAGTTACATTTATTCTGTCATTTCTTTCCAGAATATATTTGATTTTGCGTGCTATGAGACAAAATAAGTGTAAATCATGTCCAAGCACACTTGCAAACTTTCACTATGTCAATTTGTAGTTACTTTTAAGTTATCAGCAGATCTGTCTTCCTGCCCAAATATATCATTTCAGCTTGCAAATGAATTAGCTGAACTTGAAGGTTACAAGCCAAGAAAGTACCATATTATTAACTCCTGACACTCCTGTGTCATTATAACTTAAGGGCACTTGCCAGAAAAGTTCTTCGCTGCTTCTCAATTCCAATAGTGAGGTTGATTAATGCATATTCTGGCCAGAATGATGTTCTGCAAATTCTCCATGAACTGAAAGACAAATGAGGGGCTCTTTGATTTAGAGAATAAATGGGGAGCCCTTGTGAATGCTGCAGATTTGTCAGTGTCTCTGTTTGAACAGCAAATACATGAAACGGGGGTTTGCATTTGTGGTTGTGCTAACTTAGAAGTCAAGGACTCACCTTTGAGTTTCTGTGGCTTGTTTGCCATGAACGTTCTTTGAATTCTGGGGCAGTAGTTGTGAACTGTGTTTTCTGTGAACCAATTAAAACACATTCACTGTCCCATAAATGGTGTTCAGACCATGAAAATGTGATTTACAGGAATATAGACAGTTGTTTACTTCATTTTTTATGATGTAAGCCTTTAAAAATATGAAAACTATTTCTAAAAGATACTTAAATATCCCAATTTTACATCACATAAAAGTAATGAAAGTAGTAATTAAAAAACCCCAACAATCCAGTTTAAAATTTAGTGGGCTTTTAAAGAGCCCCATGCAATCTTGATATCTGTCTGGAGCGAGTCCAGAGGAGGCCCCGGAGATGCTGCAGGGCTGGAGCCCCTCTGGGATGGAGCCAGGCTGGGAGAGCTGGGGGGGCTCCCCTGGAGAAGGGAAGGCTCCAGGGACACCTGAGAGCCCCTGGCAGTGCCTAAAGGGGCTCCAGGAGAGCTGGGCAGGGACTGGGGACAAGGCCTGGAGGGACAGCACACAGGGAATGGCTTCCCACTGCCAGAGGGCAGGGCTGGGGGGGATCTTGGGAAGGAATTGGTGGCTGGGAGGGTGGGCAGGCCCTGGCCCAGGTTGGGCAGAGAAGCTGTGGCTGCCCCTGGATCCCTGGCAGTGTCCAAGGGCAGGCTGGATGGGGCTTGGAGCACCCTGGGCTGGTGGGAGGTGTCCCTGCCCATGGCAGGGAGGTGGAACCAGATGGTCTCTAAGGTTCCTTCCAACCCAAACCAGTCCATGGTTCTGTGGTTCTATAATATCCTATTTGTTTCCCAAATTATTTTCTAAATGATTCAGGAGTTTGAAATATAAGTGGACTTATGTGTTGTTAGAAAGAGTGTCATTTTGGTGAAGAAAGCAGTTCAGATTTGGTTATCTGAAATGATAAGTCAATTTAAGGATTGTTTTTTGTGGCATCAGCATGTCACTAAATTGTCAGTAATTTTAACCTCGTAGTAGAGACACATTAACACAACTTTAAATCATGGTGTTAGTATTTACATACTTTTTCTATAAGAGTATATATTTAATTAATATAGGAGATACTCTAAATAGTTAATAATTGAAATATTAGTATTGTAAAGGTTCATTTAGGAAGGGAAAAATCCTGAAACCTTCTTTAGTTGCTGATCATGTGTTTGAGGTTAAGAGAGATCTGCATGTTCTGTGCAAAGATGAGAACACATTTTAAAATACATTCAAAGATGTATAATAGAAATAATCCAGTTGTGCCTGCTTTTGTCCTGTGTGACAAGCCCCACTGATAAGGTTTAACTGGAGCCATGTTGTTGAATAGAACATTTGATTTTCAAATAATGGTTAAGAACATAAATTCTGTTTTCTTTCCAAAAGGTACATTTTTTATTTTTTTTTTGCCACCAGACACTCCTGTGGTTCACCACCCCATTAATTTTTCTTCTTTGTGATGGTTTTAATGTGGCTGATCATTAGTAATGCCCTCTAATTGGTCATCACCACTTGAACATGTGTCCAGGACAGGGAAAAGTTAGTTCTATCCTCTGCTGGGAATGGATCTGGATCCCAGCCTCCCTGCTTTCCTCTCCATCGAGGACCTGGCTGTTTTGGAGGGTTTGAAAGTACATTTCATTGGTGTATTGAAACTAATTTAATCAGTAAAATTTGTGTGTGTGTTTGGGGTTAGTTTACGTTGTTTGTTCTTCCGTTTTCTTTTTCTGTGTGTGTCATGCTCTTAAGTGTTACTTGAAAAACAACCCCAGTGTTTTACTGCCTTTGAAATGCTCATAGAGATAAAATTAATATTATGCTCTGTTTTGGAAGAACATTTTAAATCCATATTCAGTGCATAAGAGAAATCTCAAATTCTCTGTTAACTTCTTTTTTCTTGGGCTCTGTGGAAAATCAAGTTTTCTTGTGTGCATCTCAACATCTTTACAATACTTTTCACTCTAGTAAGACACTAATTGTTATCCAATATTCTGAGCACTTCAGGTGAGTGTTTAAGACATAATGATGGTGCTATTCAGTGGGTAAATTAGAATGGGGGGAAGGTAAAGGAATTGTTCCTTTGTTCTCTTCCTTTACCCAGGTGTAGATAAGGGACGTTCAGCAGGACATGACTGATCTGTTGCTCACAGCCTTGTCCTTATACTACACAAATTTGGAAATACCTGCCTGCCCACTGCAAATTCACTGGGACATTCTGCCTGTCTTTAATTAGAGTCACTAACACACTTTTTTTTTATTGTGTAACTAATTTCTCCTTTAAAAATTATAGATGAGTGCACAGATTAAAATAAATACAAGCACTGAAGATTTTTTTTTCCCTTCAGGGCTCTAGCATGGAAATGTAATCACCCGGGAAGAGATCTGGGTTCTCAGAAATGAGGTCACCTTGGCAACAAAATCTTCTGTTATTGTCTGAAAGGAGCTAATCAGTGATTTGGCAGAGCAAGAGAATGATAAAAGGGACCTCTGAGCCATTTCCTGTCTTTTTGGTCCTCTTCTGCAGCACAAGGTGATGGTGAGGTGCTTGTGTGAGAAGCTGAAGGAAGTTCCCACCTTTCCTTAATGAACCCCAAGAGAGATAGGATGTTGTTGTGGTTTATAGCACCACACAGCCACTCACTCCTCCCCACTGGGGTGGGGGAGAGAGTAAGGAAAAAAAGGTAAAAATTATGGGTTGAGAAGTCAGTTTAATATGACAGAAATGGAAGGGAAAGTAATAGCAACAACAACAACAACAACAATAATAATAATAGTAAAGAATATGCAAAAGAAGTGATGCACAATTGCATTTCTCACCACTTGCTGAGTAGTGCCCAGCTGGTACCTGAGCAGCAGCCACTGTCCCCTGGCCAACTGCTCCCAGTTTTGGTGCCCAGCATGATGCCACATGGCCTGAAATATCCCTTTGGTTACGTGGGGTCATCCTGTCCTGGCTGTGTCATCTTGTCTCCCCCAGCCAGCTCGTTGGCAGGGCAGTGGAAGAAGTTGAAAACTCCTCAACTTGGTGTTAGTGCTGCTCAGCAACAACTGTGAGTTGTCAACATTATTCTCACCCTAAATCCAAACCCCAGCACTGCACCAGCTCCTGGAAAGAAAATGGACTCTATCCCAGCCAAAACCAGGATAGATGTATTCAGTTTTTCTACTGATCTGCAGCAGTTTGCATTTTATTCAATGACTAAAATCAATTATGTGCTCAGAACGAGGTGAAATCTCTTTGTATTTCCCAACATGCTCATTTGTTCTGGTGTGTTTGTCCTGGGGGATTAGATTGAAATTCATGAGGCCCCCATCTTTGTTGGGATTTTGGGAGATGAATGAGTACAGATGGTATCTGCATGAGGACTGGCGAGTCAGGACTGATCCCTGGGAAGAGGCACCTGAATACCCACTTGTGGGATGGTATGTCCAGTATCTTAATAGTATTTTATTTTACAGAATTACTTAATGTTAATTTTAGGTTTACTTCTAAGTTTCCTGCCAGAAACCCCTTTCTCCTAAAGACTTAAAACATTTTGATTGTGTCTGAGTAATAACATGCCTGGTGAGCCTGAATCCTGTTTTGTATCTCCCCAGTCACTGACAGGGAAAACTTCTAGAGATGAAAACATAACTGACTCTCCTCCTGTCCTAGATGGGCAGGGAAACTTTCTCTTCTTATTTACTTTGTTCTGCCTTTCTCTTGACACCCTTTTGCTGGTATCACTTTTGCGTCACTCTAGTAATTATTTCTCTGCTGTTGCAGTTTCCTGTGCCTTTTTGATTTTCTTACTGTGGTGCACTTTGTTTGAGAGGATAAGAGAGGGAGGATTTGAAATAATTAAGCCAACTGAAGTCTGCTTTACAGGGAATATTTGCAGGAAGTGGAATTATGTGAGTTATACTGGGTATCACACTGGATGATATAGTGGTCTTTGGTTTTGCTGACTATTGATCTGTGGATCAATAGCAAAACAGTGTGTATTTACTCATCTGAGTATTAACCTGTTTCCTCACCCAGAAAACAATGTTTGGTGTTGTCAATAGGGCTTAGAGTTTACAATGAACTCCATAATGCTGTCGTAGAAATGATATAGTGGTAACAGTCATGTACTTCGCCTTAGAGGAGAAACACTTGAGTCAAACGAGGTAAAGGAGTTGCTGTACAAATATTTGTCAAAGAACACCTGGATGGACATTCAGTGCCAAAAGAGGAATTTTAGAGTACAGAACTATTGACAGTGTTACATCTATTTTGTCGGACTCCCCTAAGCACTTTGGGAAGAGTGCCTGGGAAAGGCAATTAGAGCCACTAGAAATGACCTTTTCTGTTTGTCTGTAGTCTGGACATCATGTTGAGCTGTTAGACACCAAAACCATCCGTTCTTGCAGCTACTAGTTAAGAAAACAGCGAAGAGAGAGAATAATTTACATAGTCACTCTAGAAAATACTGTCTAGGAAGAGAGAATTTATATGACTTGTTGCCACTAAATTAATTGTGCACTTGTATTTTGGTTAATAAATGTAGTTCTAGTTCTATATTAAGAGCAGAGGAGGTTCATGATTGGCAGTGATGATTAGAAATACTGAGATGCTTTATGTAAAAGGAAAGAAATCATTCTTCATTTTGCTTTATCATTGAATTATTTAGGTTGGAAAATATCTTTAAGATCATTGTATGACCACTAACCAAGCACTGCCAGGGCCAACACTAAACCATGTCCCCAAATTCCAAATTTACATAGACTTTAAACCCCTCCAGGTGGGTCCACCAGTGCCCTGACCAGCCTGTCCCAGGGCTTGACAATGCTTTCAGTGAAGAAATTAGTCCTACTGTCTTTGACCACTTTACCTGACTAGTCAGGCAGCAATGGCTTAAAATCTCTGTAGTTTAAAGGCTCTTTTTTTGTTGTTTGGTAGGTTGGTTTGGTTTTTTGCTTGTTTTCTTTTCTTTTTTCCCCTTTTTCTGTCAATTTAATCTTAATTTTAAATTGTCTAGTGCACAAGTCATATGAGGAGTGGCTGAAGGAGCTGGGGCTATTAGGTCTAGAGAAAAGGAGCATTAGAGGGGACCTTGTCTCTCTGTACAAGTCTCTGAAAGTAAGGTTGTGTGTATTTATTTTGAATTTATCCATTTTTTACATATCTATGAAAAATGCTTGGTGTGTTACTGACCATCTTAACCTGCAATTTTTTATCTTTTTTTTTTTTTACAATTGTGCTTGTAGATGAAATCTTGACCTTCTGCAATCATTAGCAGAATGATTTGGCGTTCTCTGCCATTAAGCCTTGCCACAGAAGAGGCAAACACGATGTAATTTGGGTGCTGTTGTACACTGATAAGGATTTCCCACTGGTAGCCAAAGATAAGAGAAAGAAATAATCAAACTTTTGCATGTTCTTGTGAAAAACAAATTAAAGTCCCATTTCTTCACATTTTTTTTCGTATCACAGTAACCAGCAGCACTTATTGGAAAATTAGGCTGATATTATAGACTGAAAGAGCAACTCTAAACATAAAGGGGGCATGGAATTCAGTTATTCACAATTCCTCACTGCCTTAATAATTTTCTGTCTTCAAAACATGGTATACACATTTATTAGGCTAACTTCTGAATATTTTGGATTCCTCGTGTTAGGTTTAAGTGCTTGTAGATGCTGTAGCTGATACGTCTTGTTTAGAAGACAAATGGACGTATGAGGGATATTTGTCATTTACTTGTATAAAAAATGATTTGTTTTATTCTGGTTTGCACATATTTTTTGGGGGGAATACTTTGCAAAAAATACTGTAAAACCAAGTAAACATGGGAGCAGCAAATTTTAGAGCACAGGGTGTAAAATGCTGATTTACCTTTGTTTATTTTTTTAAAGTGTGCTGGGCCATAGAAATTGTTTGTATTTGGTGACAGTATGCACTGAATCCTGAAAATCAATAAACAGCAGTGTTCTGACTTTAAATGCTAGTATTCAGGTGGGTAGAGATCAATGTTCTTAAGATATACGCAAGGTAATGGTTCCATAGTTATTAAATAACAATAAACCCCACCCACATCTGGTTAAGCTTAAACAGCAAAGGAGTTAGAGAGGATTTGGGGAAAAAAAAGAGAGTGTGACAGGTGAAAAGGAAGGCAAATGCAAAGCTTTGTGCAGCATTGGAGAAGGCAGAAAACTGTTGCTACACATCAGAGCAATAATTCAGTAATTGAGCACTTACTTCAAAGTCTTAGTGTTACTCTTTTTTTAGTAAAAGACACAAACTGCCATGTTTTTCATGAAGAGCACCTGTGGTTTAGTTTTAAAGCTTTAATTATAAATGCTTGTTGTATTCTTAATCTTTGAAACACATGAAAAGTTGCACAAAATAGCTCCCTGTTCAATCTTAAACTGTTGAATCCAAGATCAAGGAAAGGTTGTTCTTATCAAGTTCAGCACAAAAATTGACCTGGAGACTAAGCTTCTAAATCTCCAAAATTGGCAACAAGGAAGGTATGGTCTAATTTTCAAATGCTTGGGGTTTTATCTTTAATAAAATACGCTTTGTTGTGCTATAAGAATTTTATTTTCTTTTATTCAGAGAGATTTGTGAATTCAGCTCAATTATCCCAAAAGTTGCTTGATTATTTTCTCATGGTTCAATTTTTGCCCTATTCTGAATAAAAATCCTCCATAATTCTGTGAATATAAAAAGTATATGTAAAATAATATAAATGATAAATACAATAACGATTTAAATTCTGTCTTAAAGAGTGAGAAACTTTCTGCTATTTGTAAAAGGAAGCAAGCAGGATGTAAAAAGGTACCACCCTGGCATGGAATACACCTCTCAAAAAAGAAAAGAGGGGGGAAATGAAGGAATTTGGCATCACTTAAGCCATCTACAGGTATTAATTATGGATAATTAAGGTGATTGCCATAAGACAGTAAAAAACACCGTCCAGAATCCTGCAGGATTTGATGTGAGGAGGGAGAACAGTGATCTGAAAGTCAGTGTCAAGTCATGGTGGTTCTTGGTGAGGCAAAGATTTCACCTTTCCTAACTAGTTTACATATAACAGGCAGTGGCTGCACAGATTAAAAAGAATATTTATCCTAGGATAGGGTATTTATCTCTGGCCCAGGTTGGGCAGAGAAGCTGTGGCTGCCCCATCCCTGGGAGTGTCCAAGGCCAGGCTGGATGGGGCTTGGAGCAACCTGGGCTGGTGGGAGGTGTCCCTGCACACCCTGCACTGATAATGTGCACTTATTACAAGTTATTAAATGCTGCTGTGATCTTCATTGACAGGCCTTGACATCCTATATTATTGTTTAATATTTTCCTAAATTTCACATCTTGCTTCTTTTGTCTTAAAAATATCTTGAATTCCATCTTTATGACAGCGAATATGCAAACATAAACTGGAAATAAAAGATGACTTTGCAAGGAAATCTAGAATTTCTCTATTTGGCAGAGCTTCTTAAATGTATAAAGTTATTCTCCTTCACATAGGAATGATTATCTTTCTGAGGTGAAAAGGAAAACAAGCCTGTCTCTGCTTAATTGATTAAAAGCAAACTGCTTGTAAGCATTTCCATTAAATATGAACTACTTTGGTTCACTTTTTCTAGAGGACAATAATGGATCAAATTGCTCATTACAGAGTATTAGACAAAACTGAACTAATATTTTATGGCATTTGTGTTTCTGATCTATTCGCCTGTGAAAAATCAGTCCATCTGTGAAAAAGTGCTGATAGCTTTGAGACTTACTTTTTAGGTATTGTTATTCAGACAAAAACACTTCTATAGCAGACATTCCTTCAGCTTGATTTTTTTGTTCCCACAGCATTATCTTGCACAATTTACTTACTGAAAATTGTCCTGAAAGCAGGATAAGATTGCTTTACATCTCTTGTTCTGCCCTGCCGAACTGTAGGGCCCAGTAATTTTCTGTACATAAAGATGCAAACTTTGGCTCACTGACTCAAAATTGCCTGAAGGATTGAGTGCAGGTGGTGGTGGAAGTTTTTTCCTGGTTGCCCTCTGATACTCAGATTAATACAATGAAAGCACAATAAACATCTCCCGAGTGCCTCACATTGCTTGTTTAGTATTAGGCAACTTTAGTTTTCTGGCTGTGGAAAACTAAAGTTTTAGGGACCCTCTTCTTAAGAGATGGCACTTTAAAACAGACAGACAGACATGATTTCTAACAGATACCCTGTATCCATGGCAATCCTGTGCTGATCTATGGAGTTGTGGAAGGAATATTCATGGAATGAAGGGAACAAAGCAAGAGGATGCAGAATGTTCGTTGATTCCTTGCAAAATTAAACAAAAAGGAAAAAACAGGATAGAAAACAAACCCAAGCAAACACAGACTTCATTTGGTTTTACATTTATTTCATTCCACAGTGCAATGCTGAGAGAAGAAAGGAATGCTGCCAGCCTGTACATATGGACCTGTTCATGTGGAATCAAAGTGAAATATGAATCTAAATTGTATGGAGAAATAGAAAACAAAATTGGTAGATGCTAGATGTTACTCTCCAATCCCTGAGCTGTTTTAACAGCTGTCTGCAGGGGGGAATGTGCAATCCGCTAAGGAATTCTGATTCCAGATTGAAGCTTTGATCCACGCTTCACTCCTTGGAATGTAATTTTACTTACTGGTCTCAGGTATGCAGTGGTTTAAGTGTAGTTATACCTGTTCCTTGGGAAATGGATGCTGGATAAAGCCTCTAAGAACTTTTTATGGGTTTTTTTAATCCTTTCCAATAGTATCAAATAATTTTGTTCTGTGAGGCACATTTAATGAGATACTAATGCACCAAGCAGACTGAAGAGGCAACAATTAGATCCAAGCACTTGTTTGTTAATGAGGAAGCTGCTTCTCTGGGGTAGACAATATACTGGGCCTGTAATAGTTAACTGATACCTTCAGTTAATGATAATTCTTAATTAAATATGATTGTGCCTGTAGTGGCAGAAAGAGCTCTTACCATGCTTTTGTCTGATTACATCACTTGCTACATTAAGTTCATTAGAAACATAAAGCACTGAATAAAGGCCAAGGGAGATGAATCATTTTTAATGAATGATGAATTTTACTGAGTAAGGAGGAATAATAGTCACAAAGAATGTTACTCTTCTTCTGCGGCCTACTAAAATATATACGTTCCTGGTGGTCTGTTTTGTTTTTTTTTTTTGTAGTGATTCATTAAATGTCTTAGGAAAAAAAAAACACGATCAGAGCTCAACCCCATCTAATATTTTATCTTAATTTCCTTCAGGATTTTGACAGCGCAAGGATAAACAGTGACGCGAGCACTTCTGTGGCAGTAATGTCACGAGAGAACAAAAGATTGCTTCTAAATATATCAGCCTGCTCTGAATCATGTACCTTCAGGGGAACCTTAGAGCAGAGGGAGAACATGGGGCTGTGCAGCTGGGTCAGAGGCTGGCCTTGGAAACCAAGGACTCCAGAAAATTCCATGCTAGAGGATCATTTCATGCATAAGGGAAAAATCCAGGTAGATCTCAACAGCGTAAAGGTGGAGGATATCTCCTGTAATCCAGTTTTCAACAATTTCAGACTCTCTATATGATTGTCATTGTTCTCATTTCCAAAGAACTCACTTTGGACCTCAGTGTATCCCACATCAACTCTGAAAAAAAACCCCCAAACCAATCAAAGTTGGCTTGATAGATTAAGGTTGATTAATTCTTCGTTCTTCACCAATACCACAGAATTGTTGAGGTTGGAAAGGGCCTCTGGAGATTGCGTGGTTCAACCCCTCTGTGCAGAGCAGGACCATCTAGTCCAGGTTTTAAATATCTCCAATATCAACCAAAATTTCCTTCTAAATACAATTCTGTGAAGCCCTGCTGGGAGTTAGGTAGGAATTGTTATTTGTGAGGCTGGTTAAGCAAACTCCCTGTGCACCCTCTGCCTCCTCACTCTGGGGTGGTGCCACAAATCCCAGTTGTGGCCCCTGGGATGAAGAAAATTAACTCTATCCCAGCCAAAACTGGCTCAGACTGGAAGAATTTTAATGTTCACTATTCCTGATCATCATGTATAACTCTTACTGAAGCAGATATTTGTAACAGTTTTATTTAATAATGTTTTATGAAGTAATTTCCTTGTTTCTCAGTAACAGAGCCATGGCCGTATTTGAGGGAGGGGGCTGCAGTTTTAAAAACATAAGACAAATTATTTGTTAATTATTAATGATTTAATACTGATGAATTGTTTCTGGAACTGTTTCTCTTACCTTACATGGTGATTTGACTGCTGCCTGTAACCAGAATTTCACCTGTGCAAGATTTCTAGGGATGATAATTTGGTTCTCCAATACTAATCCTGATGAACAGCACCGGAAGGGCTTCTTTATAAGCAGGTTTAAGAAAATCTGTGGCTTTAGTTGGGGAACTTTTCAAGGGATTTAGGCTTTTTATAAAAAGAAAAAAAGTGCCTTATGCATCTTGGGTCCTGTCAAAGGTTAAATCAATGCTAGTTATAATTGAAACCCGCTAACACTGAATTTTTTTTTTCCAGATTACAACCCTTTTTAGCCCAGGGATATGAAGATGGTGCTAAAATTCTAGCATTGTTAAAACCCATTTAAATGAAATAAATGACCCTTCTTTAAATATGCAGATATAAGCTTTTCTAGGTATGGAACACTGATCAAAGTTTATGTTCCTTTATAATAGAATACTTAATGTTTCCTCTGGTAACTCTGCTCAGAAATTTCTCCCCAGCATTAACACTTATCTGCAGCCAAACTTATGTAAAGAATTTAAAGTCCCAATAGATGGAAAATAAGTGAAGAAATTTAATTGATGTATTTTCATTTATACAATTCATTGAGGAAAAACTTGCCCTTAAACAAGTTTATGGTATTTCAGTGTTTTAAGGTTTATGTACAGCTTGTGTGACTTGAGAATGGGAAGTTCTGGAAGATATATTTGCATATTTAAAGAGAAAGATTTTCAGAGACTTGACACATATATTTTCATTTCAAGTTATGGAGTGGAAAATGCATAAATAAATTCCATTCAGAATTATTCTGATTTTTATAATGACTCTACTGGGCTGTGTTGCTCACTTTTCTTTCTATGCTTCATTACATAATTAGTTTTCCCAGTTGTTCCAGGTTTATGTGCAGAATAAATTACTTCAGGAACTGAACAAAGGGGAGATACTTGGGTTTTTACAAGGGTTTCCACTTTTCTGCACTATCATCTTCAGTGTTTGCAGAATGAGCAAGGCAGAGGCTTTTCTGAGGGGAAACAACTGAAAAGAGTCGAGATGGTCAAGTTAAGAATCTCAAAGAAGCTGTAAAACTCAATGATTTAAATTAAGGGTAAAAAGGAAAAATAAGAAACAGTCTTCAAAGTTTTTTGTGGTGACCTGGCATTGCCACATAAGTGATCATACTCCTTCTCCAATTTTATCTGATTTTGAAGTTAAAACACCTCCAACAGATATATATTGATTTGTGCATCAGGTATTCTTAATTATCCTCATTTGCAGGGCTTTTGTACTATTTTGTTGTCATACCATTAAAAGCTTTTATGTTGAGCACTGGGTATATCTCACAAGCAAAAGTTCTTTGTTTTTTGGATGAAAAAGGTTTAAAAAAATGCTTAACAAGTGTATCTATTTTTTTTTCCCTTATAAAAATCCCCAGTGCCTTTTATTTAAGNTCACTTTTCTTTCTATGCTTCATTACATAATTAGTTTTCCCAGTTGTTCCAGGTTTATGTGCAGAATAAATTACTTCAGGAACTGAACAAAGGGGAGATACTTGGGTTTTTACAAGGGTTTCCACTTTTCTGCACTATCATCTTCAGTGTTTGCAGAATGAGCAAGGCAGAGGCTTTTCTGAGGGGAAACAACTGAAAAGAGTCGAGATGGTCAAGTTAAGAATCTCAAAGAAGCTGTAAAACTCAATGATTTAAATTAAGGGTAAAAAGGAAAAATAAGAAACAGTCTTCAAAGTTTTTTGTGGTGACCTGGCATTGCCACATAAGTGATCATACTCCTTCTCCAATTTTATCTGATTTTGAAGTTAAAACACCTCCAACAGATATATATTGATTTGTGCATCAGGTACTCTAATTGTCCTCATTTGCAGGACTTTTGTACTATTTTGTTGTCATACCATTAAAAGCTTTTATGTTGAGCACTGGGTATATCTCACAAGCAAAAGTTCTTTGTTTTTTGGATGAAAAAGGTTTAAAAAAATGCTTAACAAGTGTATCTATTTTTTTTTCCCTTATAAAAATCCCCAGTGCCTTTTATTTAAGACTGGCCTGTAGTCAGAGAGCTCCATTCTTTCTCTCCTTTCTTTGGCTGTCAGCTTTCTGTCCCCCCGAAGGCTGCAATGCCAAAGTTATTACAGGCAAATCCATCCAATGGCTTGTCAAACAGTGCTGATTCCCTTTCTAATCTCAGGGCAAGCTTTCACCCCTTCTGAGGTCCAGAAAGGCTGTGAAATTAAATTCAACAGTTAAAGGAAACTTCCTGCAAACACAGAAAAGGGTCTGCAATTCACAGCCTGGTTTTATTCTGCGCATGGTGCAGGATTTGTCCATTGTCCTAAGGGGAGACACTGGAATCACAGAATGGTTTGGGTTGGAAGGGACCTTAAAGATCATCCCATTCCACCCCTTGCCATGGGTAGGGACACCTTCCACCAGCCCAGGGTGCTCCAAGCCCCGTCCAACCTGCCCTTGGACACTGCCAGGGATGCAGGGGCAGCCACAGCTTCTCTGCCCAACCTGGGCCAGGGTCTGCCCACCCTCCCAGCCAGCAATTCCTTCCCAATATCCACCTTAAATTTTCCCCCTTTCAGTTTGAAGCCATTCCCTCTTGTCCTGTCCCTCCATCCCTGCCAAAATTCCCTCTCCAGGTTTCTTGCAGGATCCCTTCAGTTACTGAAAGGCCACAATTAGGTCACCTGAAAGCCTCCTCTTCTCCAGGCTGAACCAAATTTAAAATGGATAATTAACAGAATAATCAAACATAATATTCTTTATGTTTTTCATTTTAATGGAATTGCTTCCTAAGGGTAAAATATAAAATATGTATTTTAAAAATATATAAATCACACCATTTCCCTTCTCTCGTATTTTTGATATTTTGCAGAAACAAAAAGTCTAGAAGTATGGAATTCTCATCCAGTTTTATTTTCTGACATAAATTTAGGCTAGAGAAGATAGTGGCCTACTATTTATACTTTCTTAGTTTTTCTGATCTTGTACATCTCCTATTTTTTTTTAACCCTGTATTCCATTTAAATGAATCCTGCCATCTCATTGCAGCTAAAAGGATTTTGCTTTAATTACTTTCCATTGTAGGTGTGAAAATAAGCAAGCAGTTATCACAGCCATTACACCAAATGGTGCAACATCATATTTGTGACCCCACTACCACCAGACAGAGCTGTTAAATTGCAGCAGCATCTTAGTGCAGTTGAGTCTAATTATTGCCTTCTGTGAATGCTGCCTTTTGAACTTTGTGCCCTGGATTGTCTTGTTCACAGCTAAGAAATAACAAGTGCCTTCATCAAAATGCAATGAATTCTCTGACATTTTGAAGTAACTGCCTAAACCAGCTGGGGGATAGAAAATAATTGACACTCAAATATATAATTTGGGGGGGGGTTCCTTCTTTTCTTTTCTAGACTCCTGTGTAGTGAAGTTCCTAAACCGTAAGTAGCAAAAACTGGGAGGTAATCCATTGTGTTTAATTAGATCCTTCTTTCAGGTAATGTGAGTTTCCTTTGAAAGCAAAACTGTGGTTTGTCTGTATTAGAGAAAGGTCAGTTCTCAAATTAGGCCAAACTGCACCTGTTGGATCCCTCATTTTTCACTGGGGAATGGGAAGAAATGTGGGGTGTCTTACTTTGGGTCGTGTTGACCCAAACCTCTTCCAAGGACAGACATGAGGGTGGGAACCATGACATCAAGGAAGCTGAAAATAAGTAGTTTTCCTATCTTCAGCAGCACAGGATGGGCAGTGTAGCTGCTGGGCTTTAATGTGTGGGAAATAACATCCACAGGGGCTTGAAAAGGTCTATGAAGTTCAAGGGTTGACTAAGGAGAAGGATGTTTACTGAGTCTTGAGGGGCTGATGACATCCTGGAACAGGTTGCCCAGAGAAGCTGTGGCTGCCCCATCACTAGAAGTGTCCAAGGCCGGGCTGGACAGGGCTTGGAGCAAGTGGAAGGTGTCCCTGACCATGGTCTTTAAGGTTCTTCAAACCCAAACCATTCTTTCATTCTATATTGAAGGAGAAGGATGGAAGATTAAAGCAGTTGGTTTGTTGCTGATGGTTTTATGTAGTACAGATCCTATGCATATTCAGCTTTAGTAAAGAGCCCAGACACTGCACTGCATTTAGAGAAAGGACCTTCATACTCATTAATTGGAGTATGTTGAGCTCTTACTTCTTTTGTCAATCTGCACACCCTGTGGTGTTGGTTCAGAAGAGGCACACGACTGGGTGTCCTGTAGCTTTTGTTGAAGCATCTCACACACACCTGAAGACACCTATCCAAAACAGACCCAACAGAGAACCACTGAGGAGCCTCATCCAGGTCTCTGGGAAAAGTAGGTGATGCCAAGCCTGCTTTGTCACTTTCACAGCACAAAATCTATTCAATTGCTTTATATATCTGACACTTGTTTCTGCAGAACAGTTTTTCTATATGAAATAATGTGTAAATAAGTAGAAACATGTTCTTCCATGAACATCTTTAAGCCTGTGAAGAATTTCTAGTATGTGCAAAACTTGGTCTTTTTTACTTCATTCTTCTTAATGAACTGAGAATCCTCTTTCCCTGTTGAATGAGAAATGGTAATCTTTATCTGTTCATTGTAAGACTCGTAGAGGTGTATTGTCTCTTTAATCTTCATTAAACCTCCTCTGCTTTAATGTAGGTTTCACCTGTACTGTAATATAATCACAGATTTGTTTAGGACTCCTATAAATAAGTGTTCTAACAATCTCCAGTGATTCAGAAACCTCATGCTCAGTTGCCCATACACATTATTTTGACTTAATCTCCCTGGTATTTATTAGTTTGTACAACCTGAACACATTCTCAAAAGGAAACACACATACCAGTAACTTTGTTCTGCCACCTGTCTGTGAGTTACTCTTTATAAGAGTTGGAAAGTTTTATACATGGCATAAAAATTTAGAAAAGCAGTAAATAATATATTCCTCATTCTGCAAACTAACTTTGAGCTTTGCCTTGTGTATTGCTTTCTTGGTATACGTGCTATCTTCTTATTTAGGGAGCAAAGAATATCTTTGCTTGATGAAATTTTCATCAAAAAGAACATTATTCCAGCTTCTAAGCTGGGCATGTACAGAAGGCAGATTATGCTTGTGCTGTGGATAGTCAGGAGTACATAGTTAATTACATTAATTTTTAATATTATTATTCCACTCTTTATGATTGGAGTGTTTCTGATTTTCTGTGTTTGCCACAGAGTCAGTGAGAGACCTCACAGCAACTGAAGTGGGGTTTTGTTGTTCAGTTTTGGCAAAGTCAGAGGAGGAAATGGCAACTTCATCAAAATGTTTCATTTTAAGTGATTGCCAGAGATTTCATTGCATCCTTGTGTTAGTGTCAGCTTTCCACTGAAATGATATATTCCAGAAGGCAATCTGTGCTTGACTAGTAAATGACATAGACTTGCTCTCTGCTCTGTGCTTTTCTCTAATTCAATATTTAATGTTACAGTTTACATGGTGGTGGGTGAGGCAACGAGGGGGGAAAGGGATATTGGTACAAACAGTACTAGCAAAGACAAAAGGGGCAAAAACAAGTCAAGTTTGTGGTTTTTCTTGCAGTGTGGATTGAGTGAGAATGGAACAGAGACAAAGTTTTCCTTATGCCAAGGATGTCTGGGGGATGCAGGAACTGCAGGAGGGGTAAGGAAGGGTTGCAGTGGCCTGCAGAGACTTAGAGCTGAGATGTAGCATAGATCTTAAAATACAATACTGCATTAAGTGATTAAATGGGTATTTGTCCTCTTTTGCAGCATGTCTAGAAAGAAAAGTACAGTACAAGTCTTCAGTTGTATCCAGTCTTTGTTTCCTTATCCCACATGGGCTGTAGAGCTTGTAGGATCTAAAGGAGCTATACCATGGAAAGTGTAGATGTGGCACTTGGGGATGTAGTTTAGGGGCGACCTTGGCAGTGCTGGGTTGACATGAAGATCTCAAAAGATGTTTTCCAACCTAAATGAAGCTGTGATTCTATTTAAATCATCTATGTGTGTGTAGCAAGGGCAAGCAAAAGATAGGGGTCTGTATCTCACTTTTTGCCACCTGTGCCTGGCCCAAGCAATCCACTTGGGGTCATTACTGTGAATTTGAGGGGCTTTCTTTGCTCTTTTTCCCCCCATATAAACTTTCTTCCCCTGGAAACACGTAAAAAGGTGATTATGAAGTTGCTCTGAGATTTTGTGCTCCCTCTGATTTCTCTTGCCAAAGGGGAAACCTTTGAAGACAGTCTGTGCTAGTCCTGTCTAAGGCTGGAGCCCAGCTCTTTATTTTTATTTTTGATAAAAACTAATAAAACATGGCACTCTGTGATGCACTGGTACCTTGTTATGATCAACTAACAAAATCAGATGCTCCAGTTTGGTGAAAAAGCAAGACAAGTAGACTTTCTTTTTAATGCCCTGGTTTTTGACTTATAAATAATGAAATTGATAGAGAAATTAATTGAGAATATAAATTAAAAGATCTCAGGTAATCTTTCAGATCACCCATATTTTCTCCAGGCCATCAATTTGAGTAGACCGTTTCTGACTAAGAAAACAGGGAATTTTGGTGTGTGAAAAAGGTGCATGGGGAGGTTTGAGTTCAAATTCAGACGGGGAAAAAGCCAACAGCTTAACTTTAATGCACATAAATATACTCCATAAGTGTTTATTTTAATTTTTTCCTGACACTGTTAGGTTTCAAACTGTTCTTAGGTAAAAATAAGGTTTAACCACAGTGTTCAAGAAAGTACTCTGAAAAATCAAATGCTGATACAGACAATACAGGTATATTAACACAATAATTTGTTTTTTAACCCAGTGTGGCCTTTGCTCTTCTATTGTCTACGATTGTTTCCACATTCGTGTTTTATCTATTGGACTCTGACAGAGAATTAGCAAGGAAATCTATATTTAAGATTTTAGAATCTCTGTACATCTTAATAGGTCTTAAATATAACATTCAGCTAAACACTGTGGGGAAAAGGCCAACCTAAATCACTAATTGCCAGCCACTTTTTTTAGAATGGCAGACTTATTTTTGCTTCATAATAATCCTCTGCAGTTTGGAACGTTTGACTACCAGTTGTTAAATGAGCTTGTATCATTTAAGAGTGGGAGAAGAACATTTGAAAAAGGAATTGGAGTGTATTTATTTTAAATAGGCAAATTAAGCTGTCACAAATACCATTAAGAATAATTTCTAATAGACAACCTTCACATGATTTTCAAAAATAGCAGTTTCAACCTCCCTGTGTATAGTTTTCCATTATGAATTTCTTTTTGAATGATACAGACTTTTCCAATTGTTGGTTTTCTCTGATTTCTTTGTATTTAGTTTACTGATATATATTCCCACCTCTGATCTTTATATTTTTTCTTTTACTTTTTTGTACTTTTTAGCCTCAGTTAAATATGAGAGTATGAGAATGCTCAGTTCTGGACAAGGTATTTACAAGGGCCTTGATATTAAATACATCTTTATTGCAAGAGGTTATATCCTTTTTTGAAAAAATGTATGGAACATCATAGGATCCTTGGTATTTGGCCTTCTCTCACTCCTGACTGTCCACTGTTTTCCTCCTGGAATATGGATTTGATCCTAGCAGCTGCATCCCACTGCTGGAGCCCGTATTCCCAGCCCTAAAAGGTGTGTGTGCTCTTTATCTCTTTGGAAGTTGGTACAATGATGTGTTGGCAGGTGAGGGAATAGTATTGCACTGTGATGGAAAATAAAGTTCTAAAATTAATGACTAAATACATGAGCAGAAAACTGATAGACCTGCATGTGAGTGGCAAGGGAGGGGAGAGAAATGAATATGAAAAACTGTTGTGTAACCAGAAGGGTGAGGGAAAGGGCTTGAGATGGTTCTGATTCCAGAATCATTATTTGTCCCAGTTACTTGCAGCTGTAGAGTTCAGATCTGTCACTGCAAAGAAGACCTGTGTGCTGTTCTTGTCCAGAAAAGCCAGACCAACCAGCAGAGAGCAGCTGCACGTGTGTGAATGTATTTGTGTCACTATTACATCAATAGTTTCTTTCTGTCCATTACAGAATGATTAGATTGGTTGGGAGTAGAAAGGATCTCAAAACTCATCTCATTCCAAGCCCTGGTGTTGCCCCTTGTATGTGTTTGTGATGATCTACTCTGTGTTAGGACAGGTCTAGATGGGTAACAGTCAAATCAGGGATCAAGGCAAGCAAACCCTTAAACCTGGATTGCTGGGTGATTAGTTATGAGGAAGGTGCTGATTTAGTGCACAGCAGCTCAGGTGGCAGCACTGGAAAAGTGGCAAAGAGAGCAATGCAGAGCCATGGGCAGCGAAAGGATTCATCTTGCACACAGGGAATGGGATCAGGAGTGCCTGAGCAGAAAGACACACGGATCAGTGCAGGGGGATCTGTGCAATACAGGCTTCTGGGTGAAAAAAGGAGGTTTTTGGAACTAAGGGGAATTATCCTTAGAGAAGTTAATAAACAATGGAGACAATACCTGTGCACTTTGAAAAGAAAGAAATGTTATTCTGAAGAAGTTTGTATTCTGAAGTGCTGTGCCTGCCTTGGGATGAAATTCTGCTTTGTTTTTGGAATGAACTGCTGGGAGAAAACAGTTTTGTTTAGTGGAAATTTATTCTGTGGCAGGTTTCTAGAGGAAAGGAGTTTCCATCTCCAACCCAAACTCCTTAATGTGCCTTGTAAGTGTGAAGATTTCCAAGCAGTGCTAGAACTGTGTGGTCCCTTCTACAGAAAACTCACAAGGAGGCCTGAAAGGTTTAAAAATTAAGTTTGCTTCAGAAATTGCAATAACCTTCACAGATAGTTAAAGTGAAGAAAAAAACCCCACTAAACCTGAAAAGAAACACAGATGTACTTCTATGATTAAGAAATATATATGATGTTGTATATTACATCCTGAATACAAGTCAGTATATCCTCAGATCATAATTTTTCCATATAAAAGTATGTATTGTCACTTGGCTGAGGATTTAATGGGGGAAAACATGGATGAATCACAAAGAATTCTCTAAAGATGAATTGCTCAAATTATCAGAACTCTCTTATGAACATTAACTAGGTGGTTAGATGTGTAATAACAGGCCAGGATGCTTATTTTTGTGGAGACAAATCAAGTAATGTATCACATTAACTTATAAACTTCTTGGCACACACATTCCAGATTTCCTATTAATAAGAAATCTTCATGTCAGTAGGTTAATTGTGTATGCACTTGTAGTCATGGGATGGAAATCAGTCCCAACTAATGTCCACTTTTCCAGCATTTACTGTTTTCTTACAAGGAGCTGCTTTAAATGTGTCATCAGGATTTTATAGTGGAAAACTTAGGTTTCTTTGGTTATTTGTATAAACTCTCTGTGGTTCAAAGTATGATTTGAGGGTTAATCAGTATTCTCCATTGGATTTGAAGACCCAAATACTTTAAAGAAATATGCAAATTTTGTGGGAGTCTTGAAAACTTGAAAAACTCACACCCAAAACCTCTTTGGTCAATATGATTTGCAAGAGTCAAACATTGGAGCATTTCACATTATTTAAGGTGGTGATGGATCTTTTATGGACTAGAAGTAGAGAGGAAAAATCAGCCCCAAAAATATTTGAGGTAAGATGTTTTCTGCATAGGCAGGAAATGGCCAATTTCTCTCATAATTTCAAACCCATGTGAATTTTTGAAGGATGGTTTAGATCATGTTTACATACAATAACTATGTGACTAAGTTAGCAGTGCTTAAGGGAAATATTTCATCTGACTCATGGAACTGGAATTTCTAGGGTTTACATCCCTGTAGATGTTGTACAGCCTTGTCATATATTTGGTACTTGAACTCCCTGAGAAATATTAATATCTCTCTCCTCTGAAAATAGACCAGATCTCTAAATATCAGCGTACCAGCATCTACCAGACTCTGAATACTGAATCAAGAAATGGAAAGAGAAGCCCTGCAGCAAATTCAGCCGCCTGTAAAAGGGACCAAAGGATTTTAAAATGGATACCTATAGGAAAAGCTTGAGGCAGAGTTGAATTAGCTTTGGTCTAAACCATTATAAAATAAAAGTTAAAAAGGACCACTGTGGTGATTTGGATGTTTGTGTTCATTGCAAGACTAAAAGCTGGATTGTGTTTACAGGTTAAGGAATGTCATATAAATGTTTAAATTATTTTTGGACAATCGAGTTACCACTGAAATATTTCAAAATGGAACATAACCCTGACACAACCATTTCAGAGTCAATGTCTTAATTTGTGACATTATTTTCTCATAAAAAAAGATAGTCAAACCAAAACAATAAAATTCTCTTCTACCTAGTTAACAAATAGTCTGGATGTGTCCCAGCTCCCATTTTCAGAGGAAATATGTTCACCAAAACAGAGGGGCTGTGAGGCAGGAGGAAAGGACAGCTCAGATTTACTGAAGTCCCACAGTTACAAGTGCAAAAACATTGTATTTTGGGCTGCCTGAGTGTTGTGTTCTTTTTAAATGCCACTTGCAGACACACCTGGATGTATTTTTAAGGGTTGTACTGAACTTGTGTAGTGTGTCTTTGTTACCACAAAAGAGTTGGGAATGTCTGCTATTGATCCATGGGTACTTCAGGAGAAGGTTTTTAAAAATAGAATGAATCCTTTATTGTTAAGTTCTAAAGTGTTTGTACAACAAATGGTCTCAGTTCTGGCTTTGGTGTGTCTGGCAGGTTCTTGAGCTGTGGGGATTGCAGAATTCCTCTTTAACCTGAAGAGCTATTACAGGAAAACCCTTTGAGAAGCTGCTGGATAGGCTCCTCTATTTAATTTTTAATTTCACGTGCAAAACTCTACTTATTCTTAACTGCACATCTGAACTTTTTGCCTTAATGTAAAGAATTCATTGAAAAAATGTGGAATGCCCTTTGGATGTTATCCTGAAGGTATCCGATAGGCTCTAACACTGAGGAGTTTTAGTTAAGCTATTTAACTTTCACTCTCTGTTGGATTATACTTTCTTGCTTTTTCTCCCTCTGTTTTCTTTCCACGTTATCTTTAGAACTGTTATTCTCAGTTTAAATGTTTATGAAGATGAGCTTACAAATAGCTGTTAGCTAGTAAATCTTGGTGTTGCATAATGAGTTTCTGCCCTGACTCTGGCATCGTTCTCTGAGGGATTATTTGATATTATTTTTTTTCCCCCTTCGTTGTCTTTCAAAATTTTTACGTAAAAAAAAGAAAGAAATACACAAAACATATTTAATCTTCTGCTGTCATTGCCATGGAAACATTAAAAGTAAGAGGAACTGCAGGAAGAAGATGAAAAGGTAGAGACACAAGGAAGGAGATACAGAACAGTAAAGAAAAAAGGAAGGCAAGTGACAGGGCATCAGTTGTGAGACAATATTTATATATCGGTTTGTATTTGGAGAAGCTCTGCTTTTTAGACCTGAAATACAGGTTAGTTTGATCAGTTTGTATAAAAATAAGAATTATTTTTTCTGTTCAGTAGAAATACTGAAAAAAATCACTCTAATCAATGTGTTTTCTGATGTTTTCATAGTATTATAGCTCTGGTAATGACAGAGGTTTACAGCTGACTTGCATTACATAGGATGGATGTTTCTGGGCTGCCACATGTTCTCTTTGCTCTTTTGTCTTTTTATGTGTCTTGGACTGTTGCCCAAACCCTTTGGGACAAAAAGACCTTCCTGATAAGTGCGGGGAAGTTGCTGTCATTTGGATCCTTAAATGCAATTTGGTGTGAAGGACTTGGGGAGTTATCGATGCTCTTTTCTCGGATGCATGAATCTAATCCAATTTTACCTGGATGCTCTTACTATAAATACCACAATTTCCCTGTAACCAGCCACTCCCTCTTGTTTTTCTCCATCCAACAGTCCCTAATTTATCAGTCCTGTCCTTATATGTGTGTATTACCAAGTTCCAGCAGGTGGCAGCCCTGCAGCATAATTTGGGGGTTTTGCAGGGTGAATAAAACACTGTGCATGCAAATGGATTCTTTTGCAAAAAGTCTTTGCAGTAATTCCAAACTTCTCATCCCTTTCATACCTATGATTTACCACTTGGAAAGAATACTATACCCAAATCTCTATTACATATATATATTGTCCTATCATGGTGTCTTTTATTATATTCCATAGTAAAATACATATCACTTCTTTTTGGTTGTTGTTGCTGGGCTCTTCAGTCCCACTTCACTTTGTCCATTTTAAAGGATGTTCTGGCGTTTCACAAGCACAGGACAGGACAGGACCTGGTAATGCACGAATTTCCTCTCCCAAAAGAGAAACAATGGGTTTATTGATAATGTATTTATTAGAACTGTGTCCTTAAGCATTTCAAAGCCAAAGTGCATGGTCAGTGTGCCATTGTTTAAGCCTTCTACATGTATTGATCCTGCAAGTCATTTTTGGGTTCAGGAGTGAGAACCTGCTCCTTTGAGAGAGCAAGGACATAAGGCAGAAGAATCCAGCTTTCTGGATAAAGCACTGGCACAAATGTCATGAAGCTGCTATTTTCTGGACCTACTCATACATATGTTATTGTCACAGCCCTTTAAATAGAGTCGGGGTTGCTAAGCAATATTCAAATCATGTAAAGATCTTTGGAAAGCAGTGAATACCTGTTAGCAGTCCTTTGGGCTATACGAGTTGATTTACTACTAGTAAATCATGAATACTGAACTGACTTCATGCATTTTCCCCTGTTTTCCTTGCCTTTGTTGTTTTTTTTCTACTCCAAGAGTTTAACCTTTCCAAGCAGAGCTGCAAGAACTGAAAGGAGCGAGTTAGAGGAGAGAACCAGTGGGGGGGAATAGGGGAGGAAGGTACACAAATGGGGATTTTGGGCTCATTAATGCACATTTTCTGCTGTTTTGCTCCTGGAATTTCAGAAATTTAGCAAGTGGAGATAAGAATTGCCAGACAGTGTGTAGTTGCCTGGCAGCCTGTAGAAATCAGAGGGTGCTGGTGAGGCTGCCTGACCCAAGTGAAATAGATATTTTTGCCCCTTTTTTCTTCCTGTTAATTCTTGAAGGAGCTGTTGGGATACTGCCTGGTTAGAGTGCTAAAAGTGTCTCCAGTGAAGGAACACATATAGATACTGATATATTTTTAGAAGTGATGCAATTCATATTTTAGGTAAGGTAGTATATTTTTACATTCTTAGTTGGAGATGAAAGAGGATGTTCTCATAAAGAAAGGTTTTATTGCAATTTGTGATTGGAGTGTAGGCTGCTACTAGTTGTGAATAATACAAGTAACCTGTGGGTATTGGAGCTGTGTGTTGCATAAATTGTATTTCTCTTTAGAATTAAGATTTGGTGTTAGTGTTTTTACTTTTATTTCAAAGCCATTGTAGTCTTTCTTTCAATGAATTAAATCTTTGCGGTGATTCATCATCTTTAAAGCTTTAGGGTTCTTTTTTTTCTCCTCAGTTTTTAAATCAAACACACACAAACAGCAAAACAGGAATTCTGGCTTTGATATGCTGCATATGAATCTCCTGTGTGTCAGTGAAGCTTGTTAAAGCAAGATTTAAAGGGATATCTTGTTGGGTTTATAGAAGTTTCTCTTTGTATTAGCTAGTTCTGGTAAGGAGAGAAAAACAACATCGAGTTTTAAATTTGTGGAACTCATTTATTAACTTGTTGAACATCTGTCCCTTTTTTTTTTTGGGTGTGGGTTTTTGTTGTTGTTGTTGTTGTTTTTTTTTTTCCTTCTAATTGCATCTTGAAGAAATAATTTCCTGAAAAGGTGACAGTTTTAAATCCTGGTGTTTTCCCAGTGTGTTGTAGAATATCTACACTGGGTGGCTGTCAGGAGTACTGATGATGACAGCAGTGTATTGCAGAAGCAGGTAACACCACCACAGTTCGGAGCTCCCTTCTGGTGGGTGCCACACATGCTAATTGTCTTAGTGCTTTTAGGAGGTGATTAATGAGGTTTCTGAGACACTCTGCAAATACTGGAGTGCTTTAGCAAATAGCAAGAGAAAAAAAACATTAGGGGAAATAGCTGGTGAGGAAAATATTTGAAAGCCTAAAATAAGTATTAAATACAAACCACCTCAACCAAAATACATTTGGGGTCGTTTTCCTTGTTGCATTTCAATGCAGTTTGCCTCTGCCAGAAGAGAAACAGGCCCTGGCACAGGTTGGGCAGAGAAACTGTGGCTGCCCTTGGATCCCTGGAAGTGTCCAAAACCAGGTTGGACAGGGCTTGGAGCAACCTGGGCTAGTGGAAGGTGTCCCTGTCCATGGCAGGGTGTGGAATAGGATGATCTTTAAGGTCCCTTCCACTCCAAACCATTCAGTGATTTTACAGTGTGTGATCAGCTGTTATGTTCTTCATGAACTCTCAGATATTATCTGGCTTGTTCTTCTGTGTTTTAAAGTCAAAGATGCTTTACAGCCAAGGCGGCTCAAACTGAGAAATCTGGAAGGTGCTAATTTCTCTCCACTGCTGATCTCTGGTCTCCTCTCCTCAAGGTGATTTTTTTCATGATTTAAGAAGGTTGTGCTGCTCCTGCTTGGTTACAGAGAATCTTGTGGATGCAGAGGCTTTAATTTATGTGATCCTTCATTAAACTGCGTTTCCCCTTTCATTTTTTACCTCATGGTACTTATAAAAAAATGGTGACACTTCTGTTTCTAGCTTTGCCAAGTACACGGTCAGACAACCTGGTCCTAAGCTTTTCATGACACATATTTCAGCAGGCAACGTTTTCTGAGATCCAGCATGTCACCTGAGAATTAAGTAATGCTAAATTATAAATTTTCAAATCTGTATTGAAATGGTTCGCCTTTTAGCACAAAAATGCTGATAATCCTGCCTTGAGGTAGTGTATTTAAATGCACATTAATTTATAAGCAGTTAAACTTATAAAATTATGCTTTTGGCTGTTGTCTTTCATCATTGCTTTCTTTCTAACAAGCACACATCAGGTGACATCTTCAGCAGCAGTGATGCTTCTTCTTGGAGCTAAGAATAAAAGTTCAGAATCAATATCTAATTTTCCCCACAATACAACTTTGGAGCCTGGATCTAAAACAGTATTTTGTTTGGGTTTTTAAGGCTTTGAGGGGTTAATTTTTCTTTTTAAGGATGTTTACCTGGGCAGTTCTAACCTGTGATCCATCCTCTAGTAACGTTTGTGGGTGTACAACTCAGAAGTAATGAGGTGGTGATGTTTATTCTAACTTAAAAAAAAAAACAAACCTGAACTTGCAATCAGCAGAGTTTGATCTCAGAGTCACAGAANTTTTTAAGGATGTTTACCTGGGCAGTTCTAACCTGTGATCCATCCTCTAGTAACGTTTGTGGGTGTCCAACTCAGAAGTAATGAGGTGGTGATGTTTATTCTAACTTAAAAAAAAAAACAAACCTGAACTTGCAATCAGCAGAGTTTGATCTCAGAGTCACAGAACCACGGCATGGTTTGGGTTGGAAGAGACCTTAAAGACTATCTGGTTTGGCTCATTTTATTAACTATTCCACTGTAGCATTTTTCCTCTCCAGAACTTGGCGTTATATTTACTTTTATTTGGAGGTATTTTAATTGCTTAAAAATAAGAAGTCAGGATTTCAAATACTCTGTTTTAAAATTCTTCTGACTTTGAATTTGATAGTTCTCAATTCAGGATTTCAGGAGCCTTGTAAGGTCATGTGTTTGTCTCAATTTCTCCTGTTGCTGTTACACTACACTGCTTATTAATGTTGACAAAGCCAGCAATGGGAAAAAAGGAAAACTTCCAGAAAACCATTTCTCAAGAGAAACAAGGATCTGATCTCTGATGGAGAAACTGGGTCTGGATCTGCAAGAGGTACTGTGTGTTCAGATGCAACATTTACATACCTATTACCACACTTTAAAGGTAGTTGCAAAAATCAGTCAATTGAGGTCAATTCACATCATCAATCAGGGTCATTACAGGGAAATACAACTGCCTTTGTAATTAGGTAACTACTTTAATAACAAACATGATAATTTCTAAAGACAAAAGTGTGGCTGTGCTAAGAAGAGAAGTGAATGCTGCTCCTGCAGTAACCTGGCTACTTCTGTATTCTGGTGCCAGTATCCCAAGATTTGTCCCAGTCTGTTTAAATTCAGGCTTTTTCCAGTGAGCTTTTAAACTGTGCAGCCTCAGAGGATAATGTAGTAGTGGAAAGTATTTAAAAACCCTTCTCAGTGAGTGAGTGCAGTCGGTGACTCAGCCTTTGATGTCAGTGCTGTCAATGAATCCCATTCCTGTCTTTTGGAATGCAGAAAGTACCCAGCACTGGGTCCTCAGAGGGGCTTGCTGATCTTAGCCTGTGAATATTCCAGTGCTTCTGTCACCCTGTATTTGGAATTGTCCTGCCTCAAGTGTCTGTTATTCCATGCTGGCTGAGGGAGTGGGTACCTGCACAATACTGTCAGGAATTCTGAGTGTAGCACAGGTGAGGAGCCTTTTCCTTTTATAGCCTTGCATCGGTGAAAGAATCCCTGACTCGGATACTATTTTGGGATAAAAGAAGAGGATGTTGTTCTTCTTTCACAGAACTCCTATCTGTTTCAGTCAAGGGAAAACATATTGCAGCTCTTGTGACTATCAGTGACAAACTTTGTGTAGTGTGTATCTGCATCATGGATACTAATGAGCCACATAACATTTGTTACTAACTTAGTGGTGATTGATCATTTTCATCTTGTGTGGATAATTATTTCCCTAAATAGAATTCCTAATATCATGACAACTCACACAGCCCCCTCAAACTGATTCACTGGTGTAACTATAGCAGCTTCTTGTTGCATTGTGCTGCAAAGATTGTCTGATTAGTATGAAACTGTAATTTATTTGGGTAATCAAACTCAATGTACGTAACAAGGAAACTTAATGATCTCTTNAAATCTGTATTGAAATGGTTCGCCTTTTAGCACAAAAATGCTGATAATCCTGCCTTGAGGTAGTGTATTTAAATGCACATTAATTTATAAGCAGTTAAACTTATAAAATTATGCTTTTGGCTGTTGTCTTTCATCATTGCTTTCTTTCTAACAAGCACACATCAGGTGACATCTTCAGCAGCAGTGATGCTTCTTCTTGGAGCTAAGAATAAAAGTCCAGAATCAATATCTAATTTTCCCCACAATACAACTTTGGAGCCTGGATCTAAAACAGTATTTTGTTTGGGTTTTTAAGGCTTTGAGGGGTTAATTTTTCTTTTTAAGGATGTTTACCTAGGAAGTTCTAACCTCTGATCCATCCTCTAGTAACGTTTGTGGGTGTACAACTCAGAAGTAATGAGGTGGTGATGTTTATTCTAACTTAAAAAAAAAAACAAACCTGAACTTGCAATCAGCAGAGTTTGATCTCAGAGTCACAGAACCACGGCATGGTTTGGGTTGGAAGAGACCTTAAAGACTATCTGGTTTGGCTCATTTTATTAACTATTCCACTGTAGCATTTTTCCTCTCCAGAACTTGGCGTTATATTTACTTTTATTTGGAGGTATTTTAATTGCTTAAAAATAAGAAGTCAGGATTTCAAATACTCTGTTTTAAAATTCTTCTGACTTTGAATTTGATAGTTCTCAATTCAGGATTTCAGGAGCCTTGTAAGGTCATGTGTTTGTCTCAATTTCTCCTGTTGCTGTTACACTACACTGCTTATTAATGTTGACAAAGCCAGCAATGGGAAAAAAGGAAAACTTCCAGAAAACCATTTCTCAAGAGAAACAAGGATCTGATCTCTGATGGAGAAACTGGGTCTGGATCTGCAAGAGGTACTGTGTGTTCAGATGCAACATTTACATACCTATTACCACACTTTAAAGGTAGTTGCAAAAATCAGTCAATTGAGGTCAATTCACATCATCAATCAGGGTCATTACAGGGAAATACAACTGCCTTTGTAATTAGGTAACTACTTTAATAACAAACATGATAATTTCTAAAGACAAAAGTGTGGCTGTGCTAAGAAGAGAAGTGAATGCTGCTCCTGCAGTAACCTGGCTACTTCTGTATTCTGGTGCCAGTATCCCAAGATTTGTCCCAGTCTGTTTAAATTCAGGCTTTTTCCAGTGAGCTTTTAAACTGTGCAGCCTCAGAGGATAATGTAGTAGTGGAAAGTATTTAAAAACCCTTCTCAGTGAGTGAGTGCAGTCGGTGACTCAGCCTTTGATGTCAGTGCTGTCAATGAATCCCATTCCTGTCTTTTGGAATGCAGAAAGTACCCAGCACTGGGTCCTCAGAGGGGCTTGCTGATCTTAGCCTGTGAATATTCCAGTGCTTCTGTCACCCTGTATTTGGAATTGTCCTGCCTCAAGTGTCTGTTATTCCATGCTGGCTGAGGGAGTGGGTACCTGCACAATACTGTCAGGAATTCTGAGTGTAGCACAGGTGAGGAGCCTTTTCCTTTTATAGCCTTGCATCGGTGAAAGAATCCCTGACTCGGATACTATTTTGGGATAAAAGAAGAGGATGTTGTTCTTCTTTCACAGAACTCCTATCTGTTTCAGTCAAGGGAAAACATATTGCAGCTCTTGTGACTATCAGTGACAAACTTTGTGTAGTGTGTATCTGCATCATGGATACTAATGAGCCACATAACATTTGTTACTAACTTAGTGGTGATTGATCATTTTCATCTTGTGTGGATAATTATTTCCCTAAATAGAATTCCTAATATCATGACAACTCACACAGCCCCCTCAAACTGATTCACTGGTGTAACTATAGCAGCTTCTTGTTGCATTGTGCTGCAAAGATTGTCTGATTAGTATGAAACTGTAATTTATTTGGGTAATCAAACTCAATGTACGTAACAAGGAAACTTAATGATCTCTTAGTTCTCACAGTGAGTTTTATTCTCAATAGCATAATAGCATTAGAGTTTTTTTCCCCCCAACATTAGCACATAGAACTGGAGATTCTGAACTGCCATTCCTGCACTAATACAGGATCTGGGAATCCTTTTCCATGGAAAGAACCAGAGGCTGTTATCTGGTCCAAGACTGCTCAGAGCAAAACTGCCTTCAGTGTTAGGTTGGGTTGCTCAGGGCCTTGTCCTCTCACACTGTCTCCAAGGGTGAACTCCCCTTGTCTCTTTGGGCACCCTTAGTTTAGGCTTTACCTGGAGACCAGTTGAACTCAGTTGGAGTTGACAGGGTAGGTTTAGCTCCTGGAGGTTTGCCCAGAGTGTGAGGAGGCTCCTGGCTCTGCATGTGCTTCAGAAGTTCTGGCACAGTCCTCTCCAGGGGTGCTTTCCCTATATCCATAGTGGGAATCTGTGATAAATAAATAACTTGGCTTAGCGAATTTTCCATAAATCAATCTGTCCTTCTTTTGATGAAATTTATATAACACGTCTGTTTCCATTACAGTAATTTTTTTTTCCCAAGCTAATCAGTAAAGGGAGACTGGAGGGATGAAATCCACCTACCTAGAAGAGGCAAGGGAATTTTTGGCATCAGGCTGTCTGTCTTGGTGAGGTGGGTTTTAAACTGAAGGACTCGAGGAGGAAGGTCCAAAGTGCTGGTGGGTCCAAAATGTTGTTTCTGGGTTGCATCACCAAGGGCATCACCAGCAGAGGTGAAGAAGTCATTATCCTAGTCTACTCAGTGCTTGTCAGAGTATACCCAGAATACTGCATTCAGTTTTGGTCTCCACTAAGGAAAAGGAATGTGGGCAGGTTGGAGAGGGGCCAGAGAGGGGCCACAAAGATGATCCAAGCACTGGGAATCTGCCGTGTGAGGAAAGGCTGGGAGAACTGGGTTTGTTCAGCCTTGAGAAAAGAAGGCTGAGGGGAGACCTTATCCCTGTGTCCCAGCGCTTAAAGGGTGGCTACACAGGAGGTGGGGATCCTGTTTTTACAAGGAGTTATTGCTGGGCGGATCCAATTAGACACAAGAGGAAAAATTTTCCACAGTGGGAGCAGTCAGCCATTGGAATCATCTTCCCAGGGAAGTGATGGATTCCTTGGTGCTGGACACATGTGAAATACTGCTGGATAGGATGCTGGTTCATCTTGTCTAGACTGTGCTTTTGCCAAGAAGAGTTGGACGGGATGATCCTTGAGGTCCCTCCAACCTGATATTCCACAATTCTGTGAAAATATTTGTACCTAAACTGAATGAGGCATTTTGCCATAAGGTTGAACCAAGTCTGTGTAAAAGGGAGACCCTGCTATTCCAGTCTGGTTTGTGTAGAGTATGGGTCAGCAATAATAAACTGATAATACATTTGATTGGCATAATTAAAGGCATTTGATTACATCAGCTTGGAACATTTTCTCTAATATGATTAAAATTGCACTGGGGCGCATTCAGCAGTTTTACACTTTGATAATACACAATATGGAATGAAAACCTGGCAGCAGACTGAGGAATTTAGTGTTGCATGCAGGAATACAGAGTAAGCACAATTACAGTGTTTCAGGAACAGGCAAGCAATGCATTTCAACAAATTCTACTTTTGTCTTTGCTTAGTCTTCAAAATGAAGCTTCAGATTTCACAAGTGCAGCTTGTAACTTGTTCAAGGTTCTTTTAATAGTTATTTTTGAAAGTGTTCAAAGACCAGGGTACATGTTTTATTATCTGTACGTACTTCACATTTTAAATGAAGGGCTTAGCTGAGATCTTCTCTTCACTGAAACATCTGTTTTTGACTCCTCCTTTTCTTTCCTTTCTTGTTTTCAGAACCTGATGTTTATTTTTTTATTTTGTGCCTTGATTTTTTTTTTTTTCCCATTTTGTCTTTTAAATTACCTGTTCCTCATCTCTTCCACTGGAAGTCTTTCATTCTTTGGCTTCTCCCCAGTACAGAAAGCATTCATAGTGATACCGCTCAAGGTACATTCTTTGAAATCTCCTTTCTTCTAAGTTAAAGGTCTAAGAGAGACTTTTCTCTCTTTAGTCAGTGGAATTCCTCTGCTTCCTTCAATGCCATTAGGTTGTCTGTTTTTGTTTATCATGTTTGAATTCCCTAAAAGTCATAAAAAGGATGGAAAAGGACGTGTTGAATTGAATGTTAAGAGTAATCAAAAACTGAGACATGTAAAGGGAATGGGAGCACAGAGACAGAGCTCCCAGGAAGCTGAGAATAGAATGGAGGAGAACTTCTCTGACAGTAAAGTAGTATATTTTTGGTCTGTACTGTTTTGTTCATCACCATTTTTTAATACTGTAAAATTTGTAAGCAGTGTGAATGATTTGTTGGTATTAATCACCATACAATTATTTGTTGAGCATTGGGCTAGTAATTTAACATTTTGGTAAATCTCTTACTTGTGTTTTTGAACTTTCATCATCCAAATTCTGATTGGAAATAAGAAATAAATTCCATATGGAATAAGAGTTAACTTCCCTGTGTAGTTTTACTAGTATAAATCAACTTCAAATTTCCAAAAAAAGTTGCCAATATCAAGATTTAGTCTGAAAAATCACTGATAAGGTCATATCAAACCAGAAGAATTTCCTTGTGCCTTTGAAGTGACAAAGTCCTGGCACCAAAGAAGTGATAGAACAGGCTCAGTTTTACTTTACCAAACTGATCACCAAATAAAATTCGTGTTGCTCTTGGGTAAGGCAAGGTGTCACAGCTGAGGAGAACGTGGTGGAAAGTTATGTGATAGGAGAGGACCTTGAGAAAAAGGTGGAAGGAGTTGGTGCTGAGGACTGGATGTCCAAGTCATACCCATTTCCAAAAGGTTTGTGTTGACCTTGGTCTGGTCTGGACCCATGGCACGAAACCTGGCAGTGGGTGGAGCTCCTGAATCCCACCTACCTGGTTTAGTTTTATGTGGAATGAGTCTGGTCCATATGCCTGAAGACCACACCATGGTATGATCCAGAGTGTGCTGAATGGGAACCAGCAGAAGCACAATCCTAAAATGCAGGTGTAAAGTCTCTCTTGCTTCCCATATTGTTTCTCTGCAGAGTTTTATCTGTAAAAAGATATCTGGGCAGATGAATCTCTACCCCATCCCAGTTCTGCAGTCAAATACCATAACTCTCTTTCTCTGGTTAAACATTTTTCTCCTCACTGTCTTGTTATGACAAGTAGTTTCCACTTGGTGCCTGTGAAACAAATAATTGTTATTTTCAAAAGGATTCACACATGATTTGAATTTCTAAGTTCCAGGTGTTGTTGTTACTACATTCAAACAACACAGTTACATTTAAAAAAGCTGTCATGACAAAGCTAAAATAAAATATGAAAATACTAAATAAAAAAAAACAAACCCCAAACAACAAAAAAGAAAAGTCAGTGTTATTGTTCATAATTTAATTTACTGCATTTTATATGCCTTTTCTAGTAGGTGTTAATCTTCTCCAAAATTAACTGAAATACTGTATTTTGTCATGGGAGTATGCATGCAGAAAAAAAACACTTTCCTGGGATTGATGGATAATTATTTTCTCCATCTTAACCAGAGAATTTAATCACACGAATAAAGTACTGAAATTTTGCAGTACTGAAAATTTACTCATTGTGGATTGCTGTATTCTCTTGGGGGGAAAAGAAGTATTTAGTTCATACAGTAGTTTAATTCCTGAAATGAATGTGATTTAGTGAGGGCTTTTGCCAGCACCACCAGCAGGTATTGTCTGTGTCAGTTCAAACATTCAGAAAGGAATTTCCATCTCATGCGCTACAATCACGACCTCGTGTGTCGTTCTTGTTCACTGCAAACTTTAATGAGGTTGGCCAGTGGACTTCAGCAAAGCCTTTGACACCATGTCACATAACATACTCCTGGGAAAGCTGCAGCCCATGGCTTAGAGATCTTATCCCTCTGCTGGGATAAGACCTGGCTGATGGCTGAGCCTGGAGAGGGCTGGGGAATGGAGCTGCATCCAAGCGGCATTCGGGCACTTGTGGTAACCCCAGGGATCAGTGCTAAGCCCAGTTCTGTTTAATATCTTTACTGGTGATCTGGATGAGGGGATTGAGTCTACCCTTAGTAAATTCATGGATGACACCAAGTTAGGTCGGAGTGTCAATCTGCTGGAGGGCAGGAGGGCTCTGCAGAGGGACCTGGACAGGCTGGAGAGATGGGCTGAGACCAGTGGGATGAGGGTCAATGAGACAAAGTGCCAGGTCCTGCACTTCGGCCACAGCAACCCCATGAGAGCTCCAGGCTGGGGGATGAGTGGCTGGAAAATGGCCCAGAGGAAAAGGAGCTGGGGGGTGCTGATCAACAGCGAGTGAACATGAGCCAGTGTGTGCCCAGGTGGCCAGGCAGGCCACTGGCATCCTGGCTTGGATCAGGAGTAGTGTGGCCAGCAGGACCAGGGCAGTGACCATCCGCCTGTGCTGGACACTGGAGAGGCCACACCTCGAGTGCTGTGTCCAGGCTACTCAAAATTCACATAGAAATAACATGAAAACGAGTTGGGATATAATTGGAGGGTAATAGAATTCTTCACACAGACTCAAAAGTCATTACTTACCACTTGTGTTGGATGCATCATTATTTATTTATAGCTGAAATGGTGGTGGTGGTTGAATTTTTTTAGCATGTTTTTGTAATTTGGCCAACATTATACTACTGCACAATCAATGTAAAAGTGATAGAAATACAAGTCACTGTGAAATTAGTGTCAGAGCTGGTAAAATAACATAGGCTCAAGGAAAGGAGAATTAGAGTGGAAAACACCAGTGGAATTTTTTCATTTAGAATAACTTTACAATTTTATTCATGGGAGAACTGTGCAACAAGCTCACTTCACTCCCAAGGAAAGACTTTATTGTTGGTAACTTTGTGTTGTGTTGTAGGTGACATTTAGTGTTGAAACTCTGGTTCCTACTTAAGAGGAACTTAAGTAATTTTTTGAAAATGATCAGATCTGTCTGCTTGCATACACACGCCACCACATCAGCCAGGACTGTCCCACAGAGGTAAACAAGCCTGTGCTTGAAAATATTTGGGAAATACCAAGGTTTGTACTCACCTGTCAAATTAAGCAGAAAATATTTGCTCATCTGCCAACTGCAAAGGTAAGAACAAAAGCCAAACAAGCAGGTTTGTTTTAGAGAGAGATAATCATGCAAGGATTAAATCAAACCAGGACACAGCTGAGTTGGACCAGAAGACCTTCAGCTCCCTGTTCTGGTGTTGGTATTTTCCAGTAAGAGTTGTTTAACAAAGAGTACAAGGAGTGTGGAGAGTGTGGGGTGAGCTTTTCCCTGCTATATCTTCCAAGCTTCCACAGGCTGTGATTTAGGAACTTCCTGAGTGGAAATTAGCATCTGAATTGCTGTTTTAATAGCCATCTGTGGACCTATAATCCACTCTTTTTGCTCAGGACTTATTGAACCCACTCATATGTTTGAGCCTCACTGCAACAATGAGTTTCTGAAATTAATTAGATACTGTATGCAATAGTAATTATTGTTGTTCCTTTTAAATGTCCAACCTGATTATCCTATTTTAAATCTCCTAATTTATTGATTACTGCCCAAGCTTCAAAATAATGGTCTCTCCCTTTCCCTCTTTGCTGAATAACTGCCCATTTTCTTTGTTCAGAACCTGAACCGCTGCATCTACTCATCTCTCAAGAGATGTCAGGCCCTCAAATATATATTTAGCTTGATCATTTTGTTCTTAAAGAAAGAATACTCTGGTCCTACAATGTGTATATGATTATCTTTTTAACCTGTAGTTTTTCATGTAATGTTTAGAAACTTGGTGCTGTTTAATAAGCTGATTAAAAAATGCGGAGGCAGTGCTCTTATTCTGCTGAATAATGTGCAGTACAATGTGTTAAATTTAGGTGGATGGTTTGAGAAGGGCTTTACATCTTCTCAGATCTGAGAAGAATGAGGTCAAATCCAAATCTATACAGAATCATAGAGCCTTTGAAACTGGGAAAGACCTCCAAGATCATCACGCCCAACCTCAATTAAAATACCACCATGTTCCACTAAATCAGACCATGAAGTGCCATGTTTACTTGTTTTTCTGAAGACTGCCGGGGATGATCACTCAGCAGCTTCCCTGGGCAGCCTATTCCAGGAGCTCGTTTTCAACAAAACATTTTGGCAATTTATTGTTTCTAAAACTGGAGAAAATTGTCCTAGACTGGAGTGGTGAGTATCCACTGAGGGGATCCACTTTGTTATTCACAGCCTCCAACAGCAGCACTGAAATAAAACATGACAAGTTTATGCTGATTGTCACACAGTTTATTGTCTTTGAGTGACCTTTGGCTGAGAGCTACAGCTGAGTAATATTGACACATCAGGGTGGGCCAGATTAATTTGTTTTTAACACAATTTGCTGATGAGGTTTTCCAGAAGTTTCATTGTAATGCTGGGAAAGGAGGGAGGAAGGAATTAAAAACTTGCAGCAATAAGCGCAATGCCTTAATTTTAGGCTATTTCTGTAAAACATTACTTCCATCATTTTAACAACAAACATGGGATCAAAATAAGAAGTGGATGCCTGGGAAAAAATGAGAAAGAGTAATAAAGTTACAGGTTTAATGGGATATGGTGAGGGGGAAAAATAAGTCTGTGGACTTGAAACACATTCTCTCCATTTCACCCAGATTCATTTGCAGTGTTAGGTGTGTTCCTTACATTTCCTTAATTCACGTGTACTTTTTAAGAGGAAAACCCCTTAATGTGAGCCATTGTATGTTAATTTTGTAACGTATTAAGGTAATTTTCTTTTGCTGGCATTACAGAAATAATTATGGTAGTGTGTAAAATGAGTTGCTGGTCTTCCCAAATTAATTGAAGAATAATGAGATTAATTGTGAGTAGGAGGGAGTCCAACAGAATTTTAATATGGAAGAACAAAATGGGATTATGTGAAACAGACTATCCTTTTTATTTTATAAAAAGGAGATATTTCATCATATGAATGGAGTTTCATAGGGTGTTCTGTGGTTGCTAAACAGGTGGGGTCAAGGGATAAAACCTCTCTGGGAGTGACTGCGTGATGCAGTGCCTTGAGTTTCAGGCATCCATGAAGATATGGAATTGTGAGGTCAATGGGAAACGGCCTTGGGTTGTGCCAGGAGAGGGGAAGGTTGGATATTAGGAAGAATTTCTTCACTGGAAGAGTGCTTAAGCACTGGAACAGGCTCCCCAGGGAAGTGGTGAGTCACCATCCCTGGAAGTGACCAGAAAACAAGTAGACTTGGTACTTGCTATTATGGTGTAGTGAGCAGGGGGTGCAGAGATTCTGTCAAAGCTTGGACTTGATGACCTTGGAAGTCTTTTCCAGCCTTAATGATTTTGTCAGTGGAGAGAGTTTAGAGGCAATAAACACTCAGTAAAATGCCACACGCATGATGCTTTCTGAACAGGGTAAAGACTCAGGCTATGCTTTAAAAAATAATTAGAAATTAAAGTGTTAACAAGATGGGACATTTCCATCAGAGGAAGAGTGACATCAAAAGAGCAGGCAGGACTGAGGGGCAATGAGGAAGCTTTTCCATGTGTGAGAGGCTTTGCTGGCCCCCTCTGTGAGGTGGAAGGGTAAAGAGCTGAGGGTAGAGATGTTCCTGCTTCAGTCTGTCCCCAGTCCACACGTGACAAGGATCCTCTTTCACCCATTACCTTAAATATGGTCTAGACCACTCATCACGAGTTGCCACTGGTGTTTAAACTTGGACAAACTGGTGTAGAGCAATGGATTTGTCATTCTTTTTGTCAGCTGAGAAGTATTCAGGTTTCCTCCCCTTGCAGCCAATTCATCATCATGGCTGGGCTTCGCGAACGAAGATTTGAGAAGGGCTCTACCCACGTTTGCTACAAG
>VXBX01009825.1:549667-598791 GCA_013400415.1 Scytalopus superciliaris | reverse complement strand
TCTATCTCTTTGTCAATTTTACCATCTGAGGAAATGATGCTTCCCAGATAGGTGAACTGCTGGACAGACTTAAGCTCTGATTTGCCTATGGTGATGTGGGGATGGTGAAAGACTTCCAATTAATGTGGTGGAAAAACACATGGTGATTTAATAATTTTTGAGATTTAATTTTATTTCAGATAATCAAACAGGCTAATTAGATCCCTGGATTTCTCAGAAACATTTTGTCTAATCAAGGGCTTGGACAACAGGGGATTTGCAGAAATGAGCAGATCTTTTCTTGTTAAATATTGTCAAACTATGAGATATCTCACCATATGGTATATTAAGAAAGACACTTGTCCAATCACAGGCATAATTTTAAGTAATGCAGATAGAAATGTTGTGAAAGTCTAGAAATTAATTAGAAAGGCAATAGTTAAAGCCAGAGAAGTGGGAAGTTTGACTTTCCAATTAGTTGAACTTTTCTCATTAATAAGGTAGAATTAAAACCTGAAAAGAAAAACAAAAAGCTGTCACGGGCTGTTTGTTCTGGAACAGGGTCTGTGTTAAACAGACAAAATTCTGGGCTTTTCCTTAAACCACTTTTTAAAGCCTTATAACTTGCTTCTGGTGCAGTTTATGGATAGTCTGACAGCAGCACAGTATGAAAGCCTGGAGAGTGACCAAGCTGTGCTATTCAAAACAAAACGAACTTTGGACAAACAAATCAGATTTTGTTACTATAGTAGATAAGGCCCAACGTATTCAAACATTTAATTTTAAATCACTGTTACTTTTTGTGTCTTCGAATGGTTGATCATCCTGGGGGAGATCTTCGGCACAAGAATGTCACAATAACCCTGAAGTTCTTCTGTTGTCTCCTTTAACAATTAAGTTTTAGAGTACTTAAAGGCAGCCCCAAAATGAAATGAAGTGCTTCCTAAATTGTGAAATTATGTCAGGTCTTTGAAAATGTTGGTTTTCATACTACTGTGCTGACCTGTCTGTTGCCTGAGGTTATTTTGGACATTCCCAAGGTGGGGTTTTCTTTTGCAAGAACTAAATTCCTTGTGCCACAGGCACGTGCATGCTCCATCCCCACGTATAATGTCACAGAACATTTCTTCCTCAAATGATGCTTGTTGCAGGCACTGGACACCACTGAATTTCCCTTTTTGTGAGATGTTTGACCTGTAGTCCATTTTAGGTGGGTTTGTGTCTCTTCTGCAGGTCCATTGGCCTATTCCACCTTGGGAAAACTAGGAAGTGTGTGCCCATGAGGTGACCCAAGAGGCTGAGGCAGTGGGGGTGAAGAGAGCTCTGAGACAGACTCACCCAAAAGTGCTGATTCTGAATAACATAAAAATTGGGTGTATTTTGAGTGACAGGACTTTGCAAAGGATGCAACAAAAGCTGGCATTCCTGAAGTTCTCTTGTGTGAAAGAGTGTGTTGGAATCATGGGAGCAATTTTTAGGATGCACAGGTGGGTTTTAGTGTATGTGCAGCTTGGGTGCTGCTGTGGCTGGAGCTCCTGGAAGCACAAGAGCCATCACCAGTTGAGATGCATTTGGAGTCTAAAACTGCAGAGTCTAAAAAATGACATGCTGACATTTTATTTTTTCTTTTATTTAACATTAGTCCTAAAAATGAGGGGTAAGTAAACTAGTCCCTTTAAATAACTGAGCTTTAATATATGACTTATTAGAGGATGTATTTAAAAATGGTTACAACGGGGTGTTAGATATTAGCTACTGGGTCAGACTGAAACATCAACATGTTCTTTGTGCATGAAAACTGCTGGCAGCAAAAGACCAGAAGTTCCCTATGACTCTTTTTCCCATAGAAACACTTCCCAGAAATAATGGCAAATCTGTTCTGAAAAGTACTGAATATTCTAGAACCTAGCAGGAGGCATGTGGATGTTTTCTGGCCTCTGCACATCATTGAACACTGTGGTTTGTGCTTTGATGTAATTAATTTCCTTCCCTCCCTTCTTCTGTGCTACAAACAGCCCATCTGTTACAGTGAGGGCATCATAGACAGCGTTTGAATATTTGGTATGGATGTTTTCTGTAGAAATATGAGGCTCTCACAAATCTGCAGAGTGTTGATTCTCTGCAGTGAAGGGTGTGGTTTTTCTCCTTACATTTGAGAGTTGCAAAAGCACAGATCAGTGTAAATGATGATAAAGAGAATGAGCAGGAGTGATTGGCTTATTTCTGATTTTTTCCCTTTTTGGAAGGAAAGACCTCAAAACCCATGATAAGAGCTATCATAAACCATCCACTCTTGCCGGGTGATCTTGATCTTTTTCACTTTGATTTCTTTTTGATGAGTGTGGCAAACAAATGGGTTGTTTCTTCTTGGCTGAGTATCTGCATTTTCATCTCACTCTGGACGGATTATACTTACAGAGTTACAATTAAGTATTAGAATGAAAACATCTCATTACTCTTCATAAATGATGATACTTTTTACACAATTACACTATCAAATTTGACCATAGTAATTTAAAATGTTAGTAACACGAATGAATGTTATTTATGTTTTGCAAGGTTTAGGTTTTTCTGAACTTAACCACTAGAGTGCTGGTTCACTAAAGTGAAAGAGGGTGGATTTAGATTAGATATCAGAGAGAAATTCTTCCCTGTGAGGGTGGGCAGGCCCTGGCACAGGTTGGGCAGAGAAGCTGCGGCTGCCCCAACCCTGGAAGTGTCCAAGGCCAGGCTGGACAGGGCTTGGAGCAACCTGGGCTAGTGGAAGGTGTCCCTGGCCATGGCAGGGGGTTGGAAATTGATGGTCTTTATGGGCCCTTCCAACCCAAACCACTCCATAATTTTTTGCAGTGGTGTGATTCCACATTGTCTTGGTCCCACTGAGGATCCTGGTTCTTCAGATTGTGGTGAACGCAGCTTACCTGAAAGCACTAGTGATGGACATTGGACATATTTGTAGATTTGAACTCTGCTTCCTATTTTCAGTCCCTTCTTTTGCACTGCTGGAGTGATATAAGATTGTGTAAAGTGCTGCGGAACTCGAAATTTTAAATGTGTTTCCTCCGATTCCTCACAAATGTCTTCTATTTAAATCAGATTCTAAATTATCCCTCAAACAATTCACTGTAGGTGCCTGGTCATGGTCAGTTTGCCATCTCCCAGGAGATAAATTAGGAGCAGGATGAATAGTTTTATAGTTGTTTTGCTGGTTGTTCTTTTCATCTTTCCTCTTGTCATTACATTGTGAGTCAGAACATCATGGTTATAAAATAAGTCGTATTGTAAACTACCTGGAGTGGTCACCATAGGATAATCTATCTCTTAAAACATTTTTGCTTTCTTTAATTACTAAAGAGAACTTAGATTATGAAAGTGCAAGCCAATGCACGGTGAAAATTTGATTTTATGTTTTGAATTTAATCAGAGCAATTCAGTTCTGACCTTCAGTGGGTCTCCTCAGTATCCTGGATGAGTTGTATGACTGAGACTGCCATGACTCTGAATATCAAATTACACCATAGACTAACATTTTTTTTTTTCTAAATTATAAGTGAATTCCTCCTTTAAATTTACTACTACTATTATTACTATTGCCATTATTGCCATTCTTTCTTTTTTTCTTCTTTCTTCTTGTTTCTTCTCATTTTTTCTTCTTTCTTCTGTCTTCTCTCTTGAAGTTAATGAATGTCTCCAGGTAAATGTGTGAAATGGCACCTAAAAACATTTCATGAATGCCTCTCTGTTGAGGCAGGCAGGTAAAATGTTTGGGTTTTCCTGTTTGCCCCAATTTCTGATACCCTGTGTGCCCTGAAGCCCTCAAATTGTGACAAAATAGAACCAGATGTCTCCAAATACTTGCAGTTTCTGTGATGTGCTGCTTTTGTGATAGTCATGAGCAGCATGACTAGGAAAGCCTTGTAAATTTATAAATATCAACCCTAAAAGTTATAAATGCTCACTTTGATAGGGCTGTGTTTCACTCACTGTCCCTGCTGCTTTGAAATTTTAGGTAGGGGATAACAAAAGAGGTTTTTTATCCCTCCTCTAATAATTGTTTCTGACAAATTCACAACTGATGGAATATGCCATTAAGAAAGTAAGCAAAAAGAACAAGCAGAACCACTGCTTTGTGCCATTCAGGTATTGTTTTGTTTTGTTTTTTTCACTTGGGTGACATTTTGGGGACAGGCTGCAATTATTTGTTGAATGTTGTGCTTCTGAGTCGAAGAAGAAAGTGATGTTCCCTCATTCTTTTGTTCTCCATATGCTGATGATAATCTTCAGTGCATGTTCTTTTATTTCCCTTTGATATCTCATTATTTGTGTACTGTTACATCTTTATTTGATCAACTAAGACACTGCTTCTTATTTACCTCTTTAACCTACATTTTCTCCAGAAATTTCGAACTGCCCTCACAAGCTCCTGACTCCAGGCCACACTTTGCTGCTTTCTACTTCCTTCCTTCTGGATTTAGTTCTGGTGATCCACATAAATAGCTTTATTAGCATTTCCTGTTATAAAAGGAAGACAAATTGGCCAATAACAACTTTCTTCTGTCTCTGTGTCTGGGGGACTTTTTTGGCTATTCAAGGTTGGTTGTGCTTTTCTGCAGAGAAATAAAATAAAATAAATCTTACCCAGTTCACTTTCCCAAACACAATAAAGTGCTCCATGTTGTGGAGATGGGAATACTGAAAATTCTGTAACATTAGGCTATGAAATACATTAATTACAACCATAAAGTAATTTTACAATTTATTGTTACAAGCTGTGAAGATATTTAATAACCCTAAGAAAGAACAGAAGAAAAAGTGCTTTTCTCTCCTTCAGTGTGTTAGTTGTCTGTGAGATACCATGGAAACATGGAATCACAGAAAGGTTTGGGTTGGAAGGGACCTTAATGACCATCTCATTCCACCCCTTGCCATGGGCAGGGACACCTTCCACTAGCCCACGTTGCTCCAAGCCCTGGCCAAGCTGGCCTTGGACAGTTTCAGGGATGGGACTTACCTAATGTAATGCATATGCCTGCACTATTGTATCAGTGCTTTACATAACAAGAGGAAAGAGAGGAAAAACACTCAGAGAGGAAAATATAAACCCATTTTTTTCTCTTCCCTTAGAGCTTTGTCCAGAACCAATTAAAATCCAGTTAAGTCACTGAAGTACAGGATGCACATTTAAAATAGGAGAGGTGCCTGGAAATTGGTGAGATCAGCAAAGCCACCTTTGCATTCTTTTATCAGAGGGATCCAATTTCCAGTTACTTGTGTCCAGGTCAAGCTCAGGATTAGGGAGGAGATTCATGGTGCCCTGCCTTGCTTAAATCACTGAACTAAAATTTCCTTTCAAGCAGGAAGCAGGTTCAAAGCAAAATTGCTTCTTTCAGCCTTCATTTATCATGATAAAGAGAAATATCACATAGCTGAGTGCTTGACTTACCAGTACTATGTGTACAAAGAGAGTGTATTTAACTCTTAATATTTGCTTCAACAAATATCCATGCAACTTGCAAGTGCATTTTAGTTCATCCTTGTGCTCCCTGCTATTCTGCTTCTCTGCTTGCAATTATTTGTACCATATATAATAACATAATTGTTTAGTTTTGTGATAATGTTAATTTATTCAAAATTGTACTCAAGTTTCTGCGGGAACTGGTGCACTTGTAGCAATAGGAGATTATGGAAATCCTTTGGAGAAAAAACAGAGCAAAATTACTGTTGTTTTTATTTATAACATTTGATAGGTTTGTTGTTTTTTTTTTTCTCCTCTTCTGCCCTTGAACTGCATACTTGCAGTAGAATGGCAGAAAGATAAAATTTAATCAAAAAGAGTGTGCTATGTTGAAAGTAACTTCAAAGCTATGATTAAATGTACTTACAATAATTAGTTTCAAAGCATTCTAATTCCTAGCAGTGTTTGAAGAATTCAGCATCTAATGAAGTAAAATAAATTACACACCACTTTGTTCATTGAATAACCAATTTTCTTCTCCCAACCACCATTTATCAGCAGGGCCTTTCACCAGAAAACTTCTCAGCTCTCCTTTAAATAAACTCAGCCCTGAGCACATTCCTCTTGCCCCCTCCCACACACACAACGAGCTCGATTGTAACACCCTCCTTGGATTGTAATGTACAAAATACTAATAGTTAACTTTGCATTAAGAGCTGAATCAAGAGAATGGAAATGTTCTGTAATGCTTTGCTTTAAAGAACTCTATTAGTAGTGATGAAAGAAGAAAAATTGCATTCCCAAAATTCTATTTTCTGATATTCTTAAGTAATGCCAAATTGAGATGTGCTGTGTGCTGTGTCATTTGAACTGTAATTTTCTTGTGGAGGAAACATGAAACTTTGTCATTGCTGATTAGCACCAGATCAATAGATTAGTATTTTGGATGACTGAAGGAAAAAATACAGTATTTATATATCCTAAAGTAATCTTACTGGCAGTGAAAATAATCTTTATCTCACATTTTGACCAAAGGATGTGATTCCCCCCAGCAACACTTTTCTGCAGCAGCAAGAGAATTTAGGTGAGAAACTGAGAGAAATGGAGAAGTTTTCACGTGAGTTGTGCAACAGGAAAAGGGACCAAATTCACAGCCTGGGTTTCTGGTTTTTATGTATTTCAAGTATAATGAGAAAGTAAATTTGCTTGAAATGTCTTATGGGCTATAAATGATTTGTGGTACAAGTGATGCTGCATTTCTTTTGCTCTCTTATCATTTTGGAAATACAAGAGTGACCTGAAATTGGACTTTTTGGTAGAACTGTGAGAATTCAGCACCCAGGAAATCCCTGATGCCACCGGGACCTCAAAAAGTACAACAGAACAAAAAAAAAAAAAAAAAGGGGGAAAGATACTTTGTTTTCCTTAAAATCATTCATGTCCTTTAATGGGGCTTAAATTCTTATTGTCTTTTGAGATCTTGGTGTCTTATTTTTCCTAAAGTAGGAATTTAGCACAATTAGACTTTCTAATGCCCGTACAGTAATTTGAGCAGAAGACCATTGTGCCTGTTCTTCTTCCTGTTTTAGAATCAAAATAATTTATTATGTTTATTCTGCTGGAGTTTGCAGCATCTCCTGGTGATCTGTACAGTGGAAACACTTGATATCAAAAAAAGAAAATCACATTTTTCCTTCTGCAGTTTGACATTATTTCTTCCTAGGATAATTAGACCCAGAATTCACTCTTCCAACTATTTATTTATTTATTTACTTACTTATTTTCTATTATCATTTTTAGATGTACATTTTTGTCACAGTTCACTCAGGGTCTGTCTAAATTTGGAGGTCCCATCCTCTCTGTGCACCCTCATGAGCAGGATCTGCAACCATTCCTAGCCCTGTTAATTTAATACCAGAATTTTGTAGGGGTGATGTAGTTTGAATGTTTACTAGGCAGTGTGCTGAGATGCTGTAGCAATATTCAGAGTGACAAAAACACCAGCAGAATAATTTAATAGCAATTTTGAGAAACACCATGACTTATTTATTGCCAAAGACCTTAACATATCCAAATGAGCTTGCATCCACTTTAAAAATGTTAATCTCAAGTCTCTGAGAAACTGGAGACAATCTCAAAGCAACTTTTCCTCATTAATTTTCCATTTATAATGAGTATTGTGCAGGGACATTTCTAACTCCTTGGGAAAACTTTGTTATAGATTAGTCTGTGATGTAAGATCACATTTAGGTAAAGGAATGAATAAGCAAACAGTTTACATATGTGTGTGTGTGTGTGTGTGTGTGTGTGTGTTATGTAATAATCTAAATATAGTAATACTAGATATAGTGGTAATTACACTTATATTGCCAGATATAAGCAGAAGGGATAAGTGGAGGTAACAGAGCAATCATGGCCCAAAGCAGTGAAACCTCAGAAATGCAGAAGCGAGGAAATGCTCTGCCTGCAGTCTCGATCACTGACTGGCATCCTGTGCTCACTGTTCAGTGGGGATTCTTTACTGGAGAAATCCCAGCAATAAAATACATAGTTTACCTGCTCTTCACTGAGGACATGAAACATTAGAGCTCTATTTTCTCATACAATTGTAATTTATGGTCTTACCAAACCTGGTTATTGTTGTGGCATTAATATTATTGTTGTAATTCTTTCTCGATTTGGCTTTGAATGCATAAGAAGAAAATGACTATGTAAAAGTTGTTCTTATTTTGCTTTGAAAGCTTTGGTTTCTCTGTGTCACTATGCAGAAATTTTAGGACTATTCTTGGCTATTCCATACTTTTGTTTTGATTTTTTTACTTCCTGTATAGAAAATACATTCTGTTCTGCTTGTACTGAATTATCAGATCTATATATATATACGCATTTACCCATGGAAGATGTTGCCTCTGTATTCCCAGCTCTGAAAGAAACTTGTAGGACCAGACTTTTTCTTTTCCTTCCCTGCAATTCAATATGCCCAAGGAATTGCAAGTCTTCTTTGGAAAACAGTTTCTAATAAGATTCCCATGATTTTGTGAAAACAGAACAGCAAAGGCAACAGGAGGATGAAAATATATCCATAGAACAAGTGTGAAGTGATGTTTCCCTGGAATGCTTTCCCAGCCTGAGATAAATGACAGCTTGTAAAGGAAGATGAGACTGAAAATGAAAATGCATTTGTTAAAAAGTTAAGGGACAAGTTTTAGTTCTGTACTTTGGGGACATATAAAAATGGGTATATAATATGCACAGTTCTGAACTGTTGTGGTTGACTGATTACTGATATTCTTTGTGGGCTTCTTTTTTGCTAAGTAAATCCAAATTTATATCAGGATACATAAAAAAAGCTCTCATTGCTTTATTTCTAAGGTGGTTCCACACAAATGTTCTTCAAAATGGACACATTTGCTGACTTAGTGTCATATTTGCAAAGTTGAAGCAGATTCAGATTTGTTTTTCCTAATGTTTAAGGTTTACTGTTATCTCAGCCTTTGTCAGTAGAAAATATACCTCTGTTGAAAGGCTTAAGTGATAAGGTACAGAGATGTGCAATGAAAATTGTTTGCTTTTAACATATTCACGTGATTTTCTCTTCTGTGAGCCAATGCATTCTGTTGTTTCTTTGGGTTATTAAACAGCATCACAGACAAGTTATAAAGAACTTAAAAAGTTCAAAAGAGAAATTTCAGTGTGTCTGATCCTGCTTTATGCCCAGAGATGGTGTACAAGGCTGTAAGGTGTTCACAACACTGAATCATGTTTTCATACTGTATTTCTGCTCTCTTGCTATCAAAGCTGATGTGAGTTATGCCATTTAATTCTCCACTGGAAGATGCTAAATTGATATTTCTTAATAACTAGGATTGTTTGAGAGCATGCCCAGAAAAGGGAAGAACATATTCTTAGGTATCAGGAGCAATCTGCTTTATGATATCTTCTCAGATAATTTTCCTCAAACATCTGGAAAGAAAATAGGTGAGATTGGATTCAACTGATGGATTGATGATCTTAACACAATCTCACAGGCTGTGTAAATCTATATAAATCAGCACTTTCACAGAAAACTCAAGTCACAGACAAATGACATTGTTTTCTTGTTAGAATGTAATGAACCCTTAATGCTTTTTTTTAATAAGTGTGCAGAGCTTTTTTTGGCTCGTAGATCCACTATTTGCTTCTCTTCCTCCAATATAATCTTTTGTGCTTTGGTTTGTTGGGTTTTATTTTTACCAGAGGGATGGTGTTTTGTTCTATATTGATTTACGTAGCACTGACTTAAGCTTCAAAAAAATTATGGTGACTTGTGCAATAGCTCTTGAACGTGAACTTCCCTGGCTCTCAGTCACCTCGAGAGCTCCAACACGTGTTTTCAGCCTGGCTGCTCCTTCAACTCAACTGCTTCCTTCTGCAGCTCTTTTGCTCCCTCCAGATCCACTTCCAGGCTCCAGCTATTCTCCCTCTGGATGTTGGAGGTGATGGTGGTGACACTCAGAGCACTCCTGTTGGTTTGGGGCTGTTCTGATGAGCTTGGGGTAAATTATACGAAGACAAGAAACAAGAATTTACTTTTTGATGTACAGCTGGGGAATACCAACCAGAGGGAAGAGGCTTGTTGGAAGATCTGGTCCAGTTTTATTTCCAAAACAGTAGCCATAGCTAATGATTCAGAGAAAGACAAGTAGGTAACTCTTGGTTTAGTGTTTTATTCTTATAGTTCTTTTCTTGTACAGAAAAAGAAACCAGATCATTTTTGATTCCTTCAGGGGTGTTAGAAAAGTCATTGTTTTAGCATACATGAAATAAAGGACAAGTATAGAAGTAAAAGACAAGCACTGGCCAGATGAATGGGGGCAGTGTTTATGGGATATTTTTTTCCTTTTTTATTTGAAAGGCAAGTCCTGCTTGTCACTCAGCTGTTGGATTTTACAGAAAGGACATCACCGTTTGCACATAACAGATTTAAATCTGACAACACCAGAGCTGTTCAAGGGTAACTTATAAAAATTAATAACCTCTGAAGGTTACAGGCCCCCTCTTGTTACTGAAAATCAGGTGGCTAACCTGCATTCCTCAATTGTACTGTAGATCAAAGAAACACAAATAAAATTATTTTCAGTGGTCACCTTATCCCAAAGGAAGAACAACTAAAATAATGCATATGGATGTGCATGAAAAATATATTCTGTGGTCTATGAGCCTATAGCATCTCAAAACTGAGTGTCTTACGTATGTGGTAGTGTTGCCCTCAGGTTGTTTCTGATCCTAACCTTGGATATAAAACTCATAGTATAGGCACTCTGGACTATTGCAAGGTCTAGTGATAACTGTGAATGATTTTGTATCTGGAATTTTTTGTTATGGCTTCTGTAACTCTTTGAACAGATAAGGTGAAAGATGTTGAAAATCTAAAAAACAATGGGCCATAAATGATAGAGGGACATTCATAATTAAATACATTGCAAGTTTAAGGGGAAAAAAAAAATCCACTACAGCAATTCTTAATGACATCTTCCATGGACCATTTAAGTCGATGAATTTCAAGTTCAACCATTTGTGCTAAACAAGGTTAAAATGGCTAAAAGACTGACTATATTTTAATGTGCTATAAAGGAATTAAAAGCAGTCAGCAGTCCATAAAAATCCCATCCTTCAGCTCTGAATGCAATGGCCATTGCCATGGAAAGATTCAGTCAATCACAGGGCAATAACTGACTCTGTAATGGCTGATGTCATTGTGTAACTGAGGCTCACCCAGCTGAAATGCCAATGTTGCCTGTTCCTTCAGTCAGAAATGAAGTTTCTTCATTCTTTAAAGATGTACTGTATTTTACATTATTCTATTTACTTCATTCACTTAATACACAGCTAATTTCTCTAATTACTGCTGACTTGTATTGAGTTTATTGAAAGGAAAATACCACATCCATTTACTTTGTTTATCTACACATTTGCAAATAATTAACAATAAGTAGTGATTAGTTTTAAATGTTTCATTCTAAGCTTTGCAATTAACCTCTTGACTGTCAGGATTTTGCTGCTGCACAGTGTTTTTATGGTGTTGCACTGTTTCAACACTCTCAGCTCACAAATGTATTTGTCCTTCCAGCAGTAATTTAATCAGGTAAAACCCATCAGCATCAATACAGCCAAGATATTTGATTACCTCTGTTGAAAGAGAATGTGCCTCTTTTTTGTTGTTGTTGAAATAAATGGCTTTAGAATTGGATTTAAGTCTTAGATTCAGATGGGTTGCAGCTTTCAGAGTGGGGCAGATCTTGTTATCACGAAGAGATCCACCGTGTGGTGTCGCAGCCATCACATCCTTCAGCAAAGAGGTGACTGCAGAGCCATGTGTGGAGGTTGCACCAGTGTGGTCTCACCCTTGGGCTCAGAGACACCTGCAGCTGGCAGACCACATGTGGGTCCATGGGCTTCTCCTGGGGAAAGGCCAGAAGGGGTGAAAAACTTTGCAGCAGCAGAGTGAACATAGAAGTGAAAGTAGGTAATCCACCATCTCCACCTTCGTCCCCTCTAATCCCATCCTTGTCTCTCCTCTCCTCTCCTCTCCTCTGTGCAGGACCCCACACCTGCCTTTAGGAAGAGAGATGCTTTTAAATCCCAGTTCTTCCTAATTGACCCTTTTTATCATCAAAACCTGTAATATTTGGCAAGCAGAAAAGAGCTTGCTGGCAAGTTTTGTTAGGAGCAACACCAAATGGGGAGGAGTCAGTGTGAAAAAATGAGAAAAGATGCTTATGTGTTTTCTTTTAAATTATTTTTGGGGTATTTTTTCTTTTCTTTTCACCATATCTGCTCAGCATCTCGTTCTGAGCAGCAGCAGAAGCACTGCAGCTGTCAGGCTTAGGAGGCAGCCATGGCATTGATATTCTTGCTTTCATGTTTCAGCAGTTATCTTTGCAACTATAAATGACAGAACTTCTTTTAAATATCATTTAAAATAAAAGCCAGAATTCTGTAGACATTGATGGCAATCATGTGGGAAGTATTGCTACTTACCATGGAAAATATGGCTTTGTTAAGCTTAGGATAAGAAATGGAAGAGATATATTGAAGAGAAAAAGATAGGGTTTATGTCCCTTTTTTTTTGTTATTAATGGACATGATGTGATAAATATATGGTGAGTTTTGGAATGGCAGCTCTTCTCATCCTGATAATGTAGGTTTTGTACAAAACAAAGATTCACATCAAGAGTAAAGGAAAAAATCATAGAATCAAGGAATGGCTTGGGTTGTAAGGGACCTTAAAGATCCTCTCATTCCACCCCCTGCCACAGACAGGGACACCTTCCACCAGCCCAGGGTGCTCCAAGCCCCGTCCAGCCTGGCCTTGGACACTTGCAGGGATCCAGGGGCAGCCACAGCTTCTCTGCCCAACCTGTGACAGGGGCTCACCACCCTTATTGTAATAATTTGTTCCTTATAACTAGAAAAGCTCCCTGTACCAAATACAGAAGGGCAGGGGTGAGAGTTTTTCCAAGAGATACTAAATTGAGGGATAGTGACCATAAGGACATTTTAAAGGTGAGTAGAACAAAGAAAAACTACACATTCTAGAAGCATGAATAAACAGAAGGACTTTGTGAGAGTAGCCACCATTTATTAGTAAAATACAAAAGGAATGAATGAAATGAATGTTTATTACATGCATTTCTTACATTACTTACTATTGAGTAAGAAATGTGGAAGAATAAATTACAAATAAATGGAATCCAAACCAGACTTTTTTCATAATGTGAAAACAAAACTACAGTTTAGTACATCCTCTTAAATCTAAGAGCAGAAGGAGAGTGGGAACAGAAGAACATGATTAATCTTTAACAGTAAACTTTTTTCTTGTCACTCTGAATCAAAGGCAACCATGCATCAGATGTTGAGTTTGAACTAAATAAATCATAAAAATGCAGGATTTGATGAAGTTGGTGAAAATTACTGATTACTGATATTGGCTCAGACAAAAAAAATCTCTGTTCACTCCTGTTTAGCATTGACTGTCTAATCCCTCCCTGATTCTCGTGGCTAAGTTTATTAAAATTAAAAACAAACCAAACTTGAATTAAAACAAAAAATAAAGGGAGGGGATAAAGCAAAAGAGAAAAGGGAGTAGATATTTTGAAATTACCTGGCTTTAAAAGTAGGGTAGATCCCATGGAGTAGTACACTGCACTGCTGTAATTCGATGTAGGGGTTTGCCTTTGAGGGACAGACTTAGAGCAGCCATTCCTTTGTTCCTCCCTGAGGTCTGTAACATCAGGTGACAGTCACCTGGTAGCATAGGTTAAATTATTATTACCATCAGAAAATGGAGCACAGGAAAAACCACTGGAGACATGTGGATTCATCCAGGCAGTGCCAAAGAAATGTTGGGTCTTCACTCCCATTTGTCAGGGATTTAGGAGTTGATCAGCTTTGCGTATGAGTGTCTTTGCATCTCCTCAACCTTCTCCAGATGGGTGAATTTTGCAGTTCCTTCTTAAAAAAAAAATCAACAACCAAAAGACACATGAGAGACATGAGGAAGAAATTCCTGGCTGTGAGGATGGTGGGGCCCTGGCACAGTTTGGGCAGAGAAGCTGTGGCTGCCCCTGGATCCCTGGGAGTGTCCAAGGCCAGGTTGGACGAGGCTTGGAGCAACCTGGGCTGGTGGGAGGTGTCCCTGCCCATGGTAGGGGGTGGCACTGGATGGGCTTTAAGGTCCCTTCCAACCCAAAGTTTCCTGTGGTACTATAATTCCAGGAATGCCAGTAGAAGGTAAAGCTCTCTGCAACAGAATTCTGTGTTTCTAAAATAGTCCCTGAAACCTGAAGATTTTAGGTTGCCTTTCTATCCTGCAAGACACATTGAGTGTTTAGCTGTTAACTGTAGCTCATGCCACCAAATTGTTAGGGCTTACAAACAAAAGCTGCATTATATTTTCATGCAATAAAGGTTTGTTTGGGGGGAAGAAAAGTAGCTTGTAACTGTCTTCCATAATGACCCCTGTTTTCCTGTGAGCCAAGAGAAATGCGAAAAGGGCAAAAGCACCCACCAACCTGCAGTGTCTGTTGAACAAAAGTGAAACATAATTATATGTGTGAATTGAAAGAAGCTGAACTTTTTACTCCATTTATAGAGCTGAAGCCCATCTATGGCTGTAGAGTGAATTGATTCCAGTGTTCTCTCATTTTTCCCTCTCTGAATTGCTGAGTGCTTCAGAGTCGGTGCCGAAAGCTGCGCCGGCCCAATAAAACATTTTTGTGTGTGTTTCAAAGCCAACACTAAATTATATTGCCTGTTTGTTGTCTGCAAATTCATGGAGCTATACTTAGAAATGCAGTTTTGCCCAAGAGGTTAACTGAATGCTGTGAGAATCTATATTCTTTCTGAAGTTGCCAGAAATTTGTTTGTAAGAAGAGAATGTGCTGCAGCACATGCTCTTATTTTTCTGTCCTAGTGTGGAGAGAGAATGAAATCCAAATAAATCCTCTGGCTTGCTTATAAATTTCATTGTGGAAGAAAAACGTAAAATTGTGGATACCACATGAAGTAGAAAACAAGTTTAATGTACTACAGTAAAGGGCTTGACTGTGGTATGTATCTCTTCTATTTTCTTAAATTGCTTTTATAGGATATTCATTATGACCGTAATAGCTTGTTGTGTGTAAGAAAATTGACTTAATGAATAACAGGTAGAGATCTGCCTTTTGTTTTGTGGTGCAGCCTGAAGTACATGCCACAGTGAGAACAGCAATTAAGGGAATCTCTGCATTCAGGATCATTCATTCCTATTCATCCTCTTAGTAGCAGAGTTGTATCATTCCACTCTATTGCTGATTTGTGCTCAATGCCATAATTTCACTGAGCAACAGCGGGAACAGGGTAAAAAAAAAAAAAGTGGGTATCTGTACATGAGTATGGTGTGTCATCTGAAAGTTTAATGCAAATTTTCTAACTAAAAACCACAACAAGCAGTGGGAGAATGAACTGTAGCTGTAGCACTGATGCACTGGTGTGCACTTCTTTCTAGCTGTGGGATAACACACCATAATAATCATCAATAATTGTCACAGAATGGTTTGGGTTGGAAGGGACCTTAAAGATCATCTTGTTCCAACCCCCCTGCCATGGGCAGGGACACCTCCCACTAGACCAGGTTGCTCAATTATATCTGCATTTTAATGGATTTTATTGAACAAAAGAAGCCACCATGTCCTTATGTGATAAGGAAATCTCCTCTGAATTTTAAAATTTGAAGGTGTTTCTTCTGAGTGCTGTGCCTGTAGCATGTGAAGAGGAAAGGGAGCACCATGGATTGAGTAGGAGTGTGTAGAGTGCCAGGGCAGGGTCCTGTCTTGTAATCAATAATTGTAGTGACTAATGGTGTAATCAGGGATTCAGATTGGTGTCAAACCTTGTAATTTGTTTCCACCATGTGCCTCCTGGCAGCACAAGTTGTGCCTGGCCCACCAGGTGTGGGGTCTTCTGCAGCCCTTGGGATGCCATCGGCTGACTGCAATGTCTGGAGTGGGATGAGTCCCAATGTCCTGAGTGTCCTAATGCCTTCCTATGGGTGGGTTGTTCCCAGTTCTCTGTGGAACAAGCAGCTGTTGCATCCCTGCAGCACTGATGACAGAGCTGAGTAGGACCTGGAGCAGCGATGGCTGAACTTCACTGCTTGTCCTGTTTGTTGATCTCTCCCAGGACTTTAGTAAAGTCATGTCTGATCCTCAATTTCCTGAAATAAGTAGTGTTTTGCTGATTAGTTGGAGAGTTCTTTTCCTTGCATACAAGCAGTAGTTGCTTTCTCCAGACTGTGGAAATGTTTCCTGTTCCCTTCAAAACTGCAGGAACGCTGTCAGACATGGTGGCACCGTCACAGCTGAGTAAGGACACCGAGCATCTTTCTAAGAGATGATGGGGGGAAATGAGGCATTTGCTCCATCATACGTTAAAGAAAACCCATTAACGTCAAAATCTGAAGCTGTGGCATTAGTGTGGTGTCTGCAGTGTGAGAGCTCTGCCATCAGCACTTGGGAAGCTGCCTCTGGGAAAGAGAAATGGTGTTCCTTGTGGACTGTCTTAGTCTAAAAGGATGTGGATGGTGAACTGCTTTCCTTCAGCTGCTCTCAATATTGTGATATTGTTATTTTAGACAGACGTCTAGGTCACGATTTTGTTGCCTTAAATGATGTGTAATGCTTGCTGGATTGGCTCGTGGCATGATGGAGTGTAACATTTCTGCTCTTTAGCACTGAGCTGTACATGGAAAAACTGGAAAAACCCCATGTTTTTTAGGATGGGAATTAGAATTCTGAAGTATAACACTGCCCCAAAATAAAAAGTATATATGCATATATATATGTGTGAATGGTAAAGTAAAAGCAGGCTGATAAATAGCTCTATTTTTATGCTTTAGCATTTAATTTAGTATCCAGATTTAGTACACTTATTCTGGTAACTATTAAAGTTTCCATGTGTTTATCCATGAATTAGGTTTTTTTTTAGTCTGACTTTTAATTAGATGTTAGGGGGGAACTTGGGGAAAAAAATCAAACCTAAATTTCCCCTAAGCGTGGAGGAATTTGTAAATACAAAGAGGCAAAATCAACTACTGTTAACTCTATGTTTAACTTGCGTATTTCCTCTTTTTTCCATAAACAGGATAATTTTAGTATTCTCTTGACTGTCTTTGTTTTTTTCCCCTCACAAGACAGAAAAAAACCCAAACTGTCAAGTTTTTTGTTTGCTTGGGTTTTTTACCTGCTTTTCAGTATCTCTCAGCCAGCATTTTTACACCTCCAGGTATATTTATTTCGTGTTCCTTCCCCGCCCTCGATCTTTTATAAAGCAAGGTGGTCATTAGTGATAACTGGAGGATGAAAGTAGCTGTGTGCGGTGGAAATGAGCTGATGGCTGTTGCTGCAGTCAGGGATAGCTGGGAAACCGAGGCAAAGGTTTCACAGGAGTTTATTTAAGGAACCCATAGTACAGGAATAGGGACACACGTCCACAAAACTGTTTAAAAACCCAAGCAGACAGAAGTAGATATGCAAATCAGAATTAGATATGCTGTATTGTTACTTGGTGGATCTGCTCTCTTGTTCAGGAAAACAGGTTTTCGATAAAATTATGAAGCCACTGGGAGGCAATTCGTTATTTTAGGAGATATGGATTGTCCATCCCAGGTTTTCATGCTCTGTGTTGCTTATCCCTAAGATGTTTATTGCTAGATAGGCACTGCTGGGCCACCAAGGCATAAGGGTACCCATGCATTGTGATGGCATAATAAATAGTTTTATTTGAGAGATCCCTATGCCCCATTTGCAATCAGTAGGAGCAAGAAGTGGAATGTGGTTGGTGCACGGTGGGAGAATGTCAAATTGTTAACAGCATCTTGCACCCAGGAGCAGAACAGGTGATTCATGGCTAAACTAAACAGGAGGGAGAGAAGAAAATGTCAATATGAGTTGAATTTTCAGACAGGGAGTGTCAAAGCTCTAGATCATGGAATGAAAGGTTGTTTTGAAAATCTGACAGCTCTTAAATTCTCTTCCCCATTAAATTTTCCAACACTATTTTGGTCCGCAATGAAAAATTTATCTTGTAGGGCCTTTTGTTTGTTTATTTGTTTGGGAAGTTCCAGGTTTAGTTTCCATCATTAATTCTTCTCAAAGAGGATCTGCAGCTCTGTGACTCACTGTGCTTTCTGTCTTGGTGTAAGTATCATTATTCACCTTAAAAACATTATATTTGTTTCCTTTCCTAAAGTGTACTTATTTTCTCTCTCTCTCTCCTATATTTCTTTTTCTCATTCTCTCCATTTTTTTTTTTTTGTAAAATTGACCAAGAGCTTTGGCCCCTCTATGTGCACAGTGCAAGAACCTTCCTGCTGGCTGAGAAAGGAGTGATAGAGAAAGTAAAAGCAGGGAGAAGGAGGGTGAATGTGTAAAAGAAATGTAGATGGTGCAATTAAAAAAAAAGAAAAAGCAGGGTAGAAAAAGCTAAATGAGGCGGGTGAGATACATGTGAGAAGAAGGTAATTAACATTGTTTATAAATCTTAAGTGCTGGCTGCTTTTTGTTTCAAGTATGGGGGTGGGAATTTCAATACAAAGAACATTGCTCAGAACTGGCGTTATTATCAAGCAAAGAAGAAAGATGCTATTTGGCCCTGCTTTTCCACAATAACACTGTATAAATCTGTGATAAATATTTTGAGGGCTAAGTGTAATTAAAGAACCAGAGAACAGCCCTGAGAGCTGCAGCAGTGGAAACAGCCCTAACACCAGTAGTACCACAGCTGGGGAAAAAAGGTCCAAGGCAGGACCAGCACAGTAGTACTAATAAGAAATACTTAATTTAACTTGTGAAAGAAATGCATTTTAGTGTATTTAGGGTGTGTGCATGCAGCAGAAGTTAGGAGTCTGTGTTATCTTGTGTGCAAGCTCAATGGACAACATTAAAATACTGTACGTATTCTAAGACAGGCCACCATATATGAAGTCTACAACTACATTTCCCTATTTTTGTATGTTTCTATATGTCTTGTAACTGTTATTTATTATGCCAATGACTGTAACACTAAGTTAAAGTTCACTTTGCCCTTCATTATTTCAACAGTTAAAGGTTTTTGGTTTGTTTATGCCCATATTTTTGTTTGCCATTTAGCCCACCTCTCTCTTTTTGGTCCAGAAATAGAGCAGGAGTCTAGAGGAGCAAGAAGCTGGAGTGTTTCATAACTCTTGGTGTCTGCAGATAATTTTGGAGCCTTTCAAAGGGACTGTGTAGATCAGGAGCGAAACCAGAGCACTGCCAGGCATTCCTTTTCAGCTCACAGGTTGGAGACATGAGTAAACAAAATCCCTCTTTGTGGATATTTCTTTTTAATCTGTTGTTTTTAGGAGTGGGAAAAGGTATCATCTGCTGAAAGGTTCCTGTGTGACTGACACTTCGAATTCTTTGTAATAACTAGCCAGTGTTTGGCCAGCTTTCATCTCTTTTTGGTTCAGGTAACTTGAAGGCTGATTCCCAGCTCATTATCTGTTGTGTTTGACAAGGTGTTGCTGTACTCGCACTGTGTCAAAATGATTCTGTTTCCTGGCACTGCTGATGGAGGTTGTTCCTGAGTTTCCCAATGTTTGCCTCTCCAGACAGGCTGCTTAGAGAGTAATTCCAGCAGAGAAGTAAGTCACAACCAAAGACAAATGGGCAAGAAGAAAGCAGCATAGTGGTTCTGAAGTGCCTACTGCTACTCTTTTGGCAGCAGGAAAACACAGGCCAGTTATACCAAATGGGGAAAAAAAAATAAAATTCTGATATTGCTGCTTAGTGTGCAAATTAAAACTTCTGTTTTTGCAATGATTGATCAGGCATTGATTTGTGTTTTATCATATTGGGTCTCCGTGCAAGAAATACTGATACAAAGAGCCCCATAGCCATCACCTGCCTGGAAGAAGGTGGGGGATCAGGAAAAGGGACACGAAGGAGTTTTGTGCATTGGGAAATTGTAGAGGTAGGGGAGAGAGCAAGGGAAGAGCTCAGTCAAATTGCAGCTTTAGGATTCCCAGCTTCCCAGAGCTGAGACAAACACACTGGTGTGTGAAGTTACTGGGGAAATCACTTCCTTTGGCTTTTCCAGGGTGGAAGTTGACAGTCTTGACCTTTTCCGAGAGCATCAGTGGCACCCAACCGTGCACTGAGCCTTGTCCTGCTTTGCTTGTGTTTTGTTGTTTCTTTAAAAAGTGGCACTTGAACACAATCTCGTTGCTATTTTTACTGAATGAACAAGACATGAAACACATTCATGTCCCATGGATCGATAATGAGGGATTTCAAGCCTAAAAGGACAATGTCTGGTTTCCTTTCAAGTGTGGATGGTGTGCAGAGGGAAGGGGACATGTCCTGTGACAGTCTGTCACAAGGACCGGGAGAGCTTGCCCATATGCAGGAGTCTTACAAGAGGCTGGATGCAGATTATCTTAAATTGCAGTTGTTCGATGATTTTGCAATTAAACAGGGAGTAAAAAGTGTGATTTGAGGTCAGTAGGTCATTAGTTTTATTAATGGATTTGGCTGTGGGTTGTTTTATGGCCTCTTTATGTTAGGAATATAAGAACTGCCACTTTGGATTAGATTCATTATATTTCAGGCCCTCTGCACTCTTGCAACTTGCATTACTTATGGCTTTTTTAAAAAAATATATTTTAATATGTGGTTTTTAAAAATGGCCTTTAAAAATGGAGGTCACTTCAAGGTCATGTTTCAGAACTTTTATTAGTGCTTATTTGTGATCTAAAAGAGGTCGCATTCCCTAAAATTTCACTGCTTTTTATCAAGTTCTGTATAGCTGCAGATTAAAAATTAACTAGATGATTCCTCAATACCTGTATGTGCTCTGGTCTTAATTGATCTGACAGCTAGATGAAAGAAATTGTAATTTATCTAATGTGTTTCTCAATCTGCAGAAATGTTTCAATTAATTAGAGCAGTAAAGGCTTAGTAAAGGCTCTGTTCCCACATCTCACAGAGATGAACACAAATGGGCCATGTGTTGCTGAAAGTCATCTGAAAGCAAACACTCAAAATTAAGAGTTCCAAAAGGTGTTGGATTGATTTAATTTTTTGAGGGGAAGATTGACAACTATTACTATTAATATTTAACTCCAGAAGCAATTTTTAATCCAGAAAAGGACACACTGACAACTAAACACAGATAATTTGTTTAATGCCCCTGCATGGAAACTTCAGCATTTAAGTAGTCATTTGGTTGGGAATCAGGGCTCTTGGATTGTGTTCCCACTGTAATTTAGGGATTCATTGATTTAGATAAGCACTTAATCTCACTGGGTCTGTTTCCCAATAGTAAAAGAGAAATAATAAAACTTAGTAGTCTAATTATGGGTGTCTTGTTAGGCTTAATTAATTTGTAAAGAATATTAATATCGCCATATGAAAACTGGCGTGTGGTGTGAAGTGTGTGTGTGTAATTACATTTAATACACACACACGTTGTTAAAAGAGCACTGTAAGGGCTGCCAGGCCAAGCAGTCAGGAGGAAATCAAAGTTTTGCATATGGACACTCCCTTGTGACTCCTCATTATGGTAAATATTTAATTACACTCTCATATGCTGCCATCCCAGCAGAAAGCCTGTCTTGTTCGCTTCTCATCACATGCAAATTTCCACCTCTTTCAGCCAGCCCTTTCTGGTGTCACTCACCTCACCCATCCAATTGTCCTTCTTTCTCCTTTCTGGTCCCTTTTCAGGGTCAATTCCCCTTCCCCATCTCCCAAACGTCCTTGGGTATTTTGTGAAGAAATAGTTATGCCAAAGAAGTATTTGTTTATGTTCCTCCGGGGAGTTCAGCAGACCCACGTGTGTGTCTTTCCAGTTGCAGATGCATTTCATGAGGCAATTCCCAACTTGCAGAAATCCAGGACCGAAGCTGACAGGAGGTTTTGCTCAGCTGGGATGTGAGTGGGGTGGTGCAGCTTCAGGTGCCTGAGCAGAACAGGTGCTGAGCAGATGAACATTGACTTTACAAAAGATCATAAATTGTCCCATCTTGTGTTGGTCAAAGAATGGCAAGACTCCTATTTCTCACAACAATACCTGTTAAATTGCAGATCTGTGAGCCAGGAATTTTGTGCCAGTGCTCATTTCTTTCTTATGGTTCCTCCTAAGAGAGAGTAACTCTGTCTAGTACATGGAGGGTTTTGACATCCATATTTCATGTTCCAAGGAATGATTCCTTTATATTCAAGAAACTGATGAGTGAGACAATTGTTTTCTAAAATCAGGGATTAGGAGAACCATGGAAAAATCAGTGAATGGAATAAAATGCAGTTACATGATATTTTATTGCAGACTCTGCATTGTGTTTCCCCAAACTGTGGGGGTTCACTGCTTCTTTTGGAATATTCTTTCTAAAAGCTAATTTTGTTTTAAAGAATATTTGCTATTGAGGAGTGAAAATAGAGTTAATCCATTATCTAGCAGCAAGCTAAAATGTCTGTATTTGCAGTGTTTGGATGTGCTGTGTGATGCTGTTGCAGTGATTTTACTGGATGGTGTTCAAATGTACGAATTCATCGAGGCTCATTGAATAAAGCCTCTTTCATTCAGCTGGGAGAAAGGGTTATGAAATTAGCAAAAGTGCCATCATTAACACCTATTTTTCTTGTGCCTCAATAGAAGATAACCATGCTCATTGCTTTTCCAAAAATAGAAGTATTTTTTCCCAGGGCAGAAATTAAAACTTTCTTTTCTTTCTTGTTTAAAACTATTCATTATTTTCAAAGTAACAAGGGAAATACATTAGGGCAAAATTGTTATTTCTCTTCCATAGACTGAAATTTCTCTGAGAGCCAGAATTGTTAGAGAGGAAGAGAGTTGCTATATTAAATTAAACTACTGGTTGTTTTACATTGTGATTGAGACAACTCCCATAGGTTTTTTGGTTTTTTCTTTAAAATATTATTTAATTTCTTATTTAAATAGTAGCCTGTGCTGCATTCTAACTTCCCATTCAAAGTGCACGAAGGCCTCTGGAGAAGAAGTAATAAGTCAAGACAGAAGAATTAAAGAGATGTCTAAACAGAGGATGCAGGATAGTTTTCATCCCTCAGATCCACGTGCACATGTAGATGTACATTAACTGGCTATCAGCAGCAACTTCAAGCACTTTTTGCCCTGGCTTTGCGTGACCATTGGAATGAATTTGGTCCTGTGTGCAGACCAGCCTGTAAAACCTCCTCCCATCCCAAAGCATCTGGGATGTGGAGCATCCATGAATTTAGGGGCAATAGCAGTGCTGTCACACTCAGTTACAGTGGCTCTGTGCTGGTCACCTAAATTTGTGTCACTCCCTTGGTTTGGGGCAGTGTCACCATTATTCCTGTCCTCTTTGGCTGAACTATCCACATTCAGTAAACCCAAACCATACCACCCTGATTTGGTAATCCTGGGTTTCTGTTTCTTAAATTGCTATGTGCCAATGTAGCTGCATAATTGGGCTGTCATGGAGATCACATGGATAGTAATGCTGGGCTGCATCCTTTAATTCTCACATGAAAAAGGACTTTAGAATCTGTTCCTTAGAAAAATAACCTAAAAGTCCCCAAAAGAGCAACAAAAGCAACAGCATTTAATGAACTAGTCGATATGTCAGCTTAATATTTGATTTTGCAGCCAGAGATAATAGTGACTTCAAAGGCCTCACAGCCAAGAATATTGGTGGTGCTAACTTTGCAATATTGATGACCTTTGAATGATGTGAAAGGTGAATTATACAGTGCCCACTGCCTGAAGTATTTGGAGTTGTCTCTCTGCATTGTGTGTTTTCTGTGCAAATAGCTCAAGGACTAAGATCTCGAGTAATTGCAAAAAAAAAAAAAAAAAAAAAAAAAAAAAAAAAAAAAAAAATAAAAAAAAAAAAATCTGAAATGCCAAAACCATAACGAGCATTTTAGAGCTGACCTTTAAAAGCTACTTCTATACTCCTTTTGTGCACAGATTGTTTTGAACAATCAAACTTCTATTTTAAAATCTAAAACTAGTATAATGAGGCAGGCCCTGTGTTAATATGGTGATAAACAGACACTAAGTTTAGTTACAGATTTTTAAAATACCTGTAGCATCTGCAGGCTAACAATTTACGAGTAATTTGAAAGTCTAATTCAGCCAGGTGGTGAATAATTGCAAAGCCGTATTGATGTATTTCTGTGGCTCAGGTGAGTCTCTCTGCGATGCTGTGGAGTGACTGTGGGTGCATGGAATGTGGTTTGAGTGATGAGAGGAATTTGTCTGAGCCACTGAGCTGGATGCTCGCACGCTGCAAGGTCCACTAGGGATCGTGTCTAATCTTGAGTGTGCAGATGGTGAGGATTAGGTGTGAAAGGATGTAAAACTCAACTGCAGCTGGGGACAGTGAAGTTCATTATGGATCTGTTGGATATTTTGAACTGCTGGGTGAGAGCTGCGTAAAACATGCAGCGAGAGGTGGTGTTTTATCGATTCAGTATATGTGTTATTTAAAGAAATCTTACTTAAAAGCAAACAACTCTTTGATGAGCATCTGCAGCACCATAAAGCTTGAATATATTTGTTAAACTGATTGAGTTCAGCAGGTAACCACGGCTTGAATTTCTTGGATCTTGGAATTGAATGTGCACCTTAAAGGCTCAGTGAGAAAGACTATATTTCAACATGATACTGAGCCTGTTTCGCTCCCTCCTCCTCCACCAACAACCTTTGAATGGAGAATGGACCCGAAATAAATTAGAAAATCTGAGTGGTCAATGATTAAAAAAAACAAGAAAAAGCATTTCTCTTTAGTTGTAGGCTTCAAATTGCTTTATAAAACATTGAGTATTCATAACTCAATTTTAAATGGAAAACAGAAGGACAGAAAAGTGGTGTGGCCTGTGCAGCATCACTCAAAGGCAAGTGGCAGAACTGGGAATAGGGTACCTGTACCTTGTATTGTACTTCCAGGAACATTGCAGGGGATAATCTGGTGCAACTGATCCACTGCAGCAGGGATTTACCAGTGGAGAATGTCCCTCTTACTGGTCAGCTCAGGGTTCACTGGGAGAGGCTGGAGCAGGGGGATTGAGGAGAGAGAAGGAACCAGGGCTGTTGTAGGGGTAGTTACTGGGAGCTGGAGAGAAAAGACAATGCAGCACATGGTTCCTTTGCTAAATTGCCTTTTCTCCAACAAAAAGAATTTGTATTGCTCTAAGACTTTGGTCTTAAGAAAACATTTCCATTAAAATTATAATTGGTTTTGTTTTCACAAACTCATTTTATTGTGATATTTATTCCTTGTAGTATTTGGCAATTGTTGTCATGGTAGTAAAAATCTTAATGTCTGAAGCTCTTCACTAGTCCTGTGAAGAATATGCTGTCCTTGCACTGAAACCCTTGAGACAAAAAGGACATTCCCAGTATGTTCAGGAAGGAGTGTCTCTCAAAGCCATTCCAGGTGAATCCATCTCCCCTGGAATGATCCTCACCTTAGGTTCACTCTAGGCAAAGAAGAAAAGTTTTCTTAAGGAGGTAAATAGTCTCATGACTTTTCTTTAGAGAGCCAAGTGTTGTGACCTGAAAGTTTACATTTCTGTTTATTGACTCTAAAGATATTTCTGACAGCTGGGTCAGACATGTTGTGTGTGTGTTGGAGACGTGCCTTTGGTTAGAGGATTCCCACTGTCAACATAAGGCTGTAAAATCAAGAAGATGCTAAGCTGGCAAGAGCTGTATGAGAACTACCTCTGGTGGGTGGGAGCATGATCAGATGTGTCAAGAGCTTTCTGACCTAGAAAGATTTGGGGTTTTTTCCTTAAGGATACAAAATACTAAGGTAGAATATTGCAAGTCTTTAAGCAGACAAGCGGAGAAGACTCACAAGGCATAAAGCAGCATTTAATTAAGAGGTTTAGCAATCTGTCTCTTTGTTTGCTGTGTCCTTGTAGATCCCTTCCTCCAGCCCAGCTTTCCTGACCAGCAGATCACAGTGAAGTTCTGTTGAATAAATTCCATGCAGCCTCTTATGTATTCCTAGGAAAGGGTATGTCAGGCTGAATGGTTTAGCAGTGTCATTGATGTCTCTTTTAGCAGTACACTGGCAGTTCAGGTCAGCACCGCTCTTGCTAATCCTAATTATTTGAAAGCTTATATTATTTCCCATCTTCATTTTAGGTGGGATAAGAGTTAATTTTCTTCCTGGTAGTGAGCACAGGCCCATGTTTTTGATTTAGGATGAGAATAATATTGATGACACACATTGTTTGAGCTGTCACATACTCTAAGTCAGGAATTTTTAGTTTCCTGTACTTTGCCACTGAGCAGATGCATGAGAAACCAGGAGGGAGCATGAACTGGCCAAATGGATATTTCACACCACAGAACATCATTCCCAGTATATAAACTGGGGGAGTTGGCTGAGAGGGGCCTATCCCTGCTTGGGGACTGGCTGGGCATCAGTGAGTGAGTGGTGAGCAATTGCATTGTGCATCGTGTGTGTTTCTTGAGTCTTGTTCCTCTCCCTTTTCATCATCATCATCACCATCAATCATCATCATTAGTGTGTTGTTGGTATTATTATCATCTTCATAATTATTATCATTATGATGATGAAATTTTACTTAAGTTCACTATTCAACTGTTTTAGCTCTTTGTGATTTTCCTCCCCATACCACCAGGGCAGGGGCAGGGAGTTAGCAGCCCTGTAGTATTTAGTTGCAGGCTGGGGTTAAACCACAACATTTCTGTAAACCCCTTCTTTAAAATAAAACTTGTTATAACGTCTTGACAAAAGAAAAGTTTGGATTTTCCTCCTCACTAAACTGAGTTGATGCAGGGGTAAAAATCAGAGAAGCTTATATGTTGTTAAATCATGAAAAAAAATACCACTTTTTAAAGCTTTTGGAAATAATGCAGATACTTTGGTTAATAAGACCTATTTTTTAAAGCAATGATTTGCTCACTGAGGATGCCAAATTGATGGATCTGCTAAACAACAACCTCCAATCCCAAATGAAAGCAGTAGATGCAATGGATTGTGATGTTAATTTCCATACTTTGAGCTCTAAATTGTTCAGGACATACTATTTAAGCACAAAAGAGTTCTTCAGACAGTGCTGATGCTCTGAAATTTTTATTCTTTCCCCCTTTACCTGGAAATGGCAAGTTAAAAATTGGCTCTCCTGCCTAACTTCTCTTTGTAGGTGTATCTCTGCTGAGGGTTCATACTGTGATCCTCATGCATTATCTAAAGCATTTGTTATTCTTCTTTGCCTGTTTTATGTATTTTTATGTATAACTATTGACTTTAATGGAGCTGCTCCCAGTCTTCCCTGCATGTCTGGCATTTATTTTATTTTTGCTCTTGCTTTGGCTGTATTGTGAAATGAGAATAAAGCCACCAGTGTGTCCTTTGGAAATATCCACCATTATCGCTATTTATTAGAGCCATTATGAAAACTGTGAGCTAAATGGAGACCATGTGAGGAGAATTATAATTTTACAGATACATAGAATATAAGCATTTGGGAACCGATGCCTCTCACCCTGGGGATCAGTTTGATTGCTCTTATAGATATATATGGAAGATGATTCAATTATTCTTCTTTTAGTATGTTGATAAATACATGATTTTTGTAGTGTGATAAAACTGATTTTGTTTTCTTCTTTCAAGAACTCCAGGCTAAATTATGAACTTCGTGTCTCTTCTTCTTTACTTGGAGAAAGAAGTAAGACCTGTTCCAGATCTTTCCTTTTCAAGGCAGACTGCTTTTCTCTCTGTTAATCCTTTGCTTAAAGAGCTGTCTGAAACCTCAGACTGCACGTTGAAAACATGAAGATGTCTGACTCATTTCTTACATCCAGGCACTGCACAAACTTTGTATCAAGGGTGAAATTAAGCAGTTTTTATTTTGCTAGTTGATCTGATTCATAAACCAGGTGGATGCCCTGAAAAACTCAGATGTTCACCATGAGGTCAACAGGGAAGCACTAGGAATGAACTCTGAGGCAGCACCAAAGTGCGGCATTGCTCAGATGTTTCCCAGCTGCTGTTTTAATTGAGTGAGAGCTTTAATCAGCAGCGTGAGGTTAATGTACAGTCCCAGCTTTGCAGCCCGGATTGGATTGACAGTGTTTCATTCTCCTGTCAGAGTTATCAAAACGTGTTTTTTTCTTCCCCGCGACACTCTCTTATTATAAGTTTTGCAGTAGTAGGGGGATGCAATTGATATGCAGTCAAATTGTTCCTGACAGAGGGATTTTAAAAGCTTTTTGGTTGGATGTAAAGAAGGAAGCCTTGTCTTCACAAAGTCTGCTCTGCCCATCCATCTGCATTAGGCATCTTACAGTTACACTGAGCAGAAATGACATCCTAAAGAAGACTAAGAGCTGCTTAACTTTTTAACGCCATTCTTGGGAGATCTGAAGTTGAGTATTATTTTTTTTTCCTGGTTTCGGTATCACTCCATCATTTTATGAAAAATAAAACAGCACTTGTGTTTTTAATAGCAGGCTTTGTATTCTTCCTTGTGCACCATGGAGGGGAGAGTTTGTGTCTCAGCTTAGGGAGTGAAAGCGCCACACTGAGAAACAATTGATGCCTGCCTATATGTGCATTTATGAGGGAAGAAATGCAACACAAAAAAAAGCCTCTTATATTTCTTATCACCAGACCCCCAGTATTACAGGCATATCTTTTAATCCTGCTTGTGAATCCATGAAGATTCTCATTAAATTTAAGAGTTGTTTTAGTCTCAACACTTCCTGAAGGGCTGTTTCAGAGCTCCAGTCTTGTTATTATCAGAAATTTTGTATTTTTGGGATTGTATTTATTCCTGGTCAACTCATACCTGAATTAATTTTCTGCCAGCAGTGTCCTTCATCTGAAATCTTAGTTTGTACTGTTTCACTTCGTGGTATCTTTCAACAAAGCAGTCTTACAATGTCCCCTCGAACCTTCCTTTTGCTGAAACCAGACAATCTCAGCATTTTTAGCTTGTTTTAGCAGCCCTCCCAGCTCCCTTATTTTTCTGCTTTGCTCATTTAGATTCCTTTTTCTAGAGTACAAATGACAAGAAGTGCACAATGTTCTAGATGACATAACACCATTGATATTTCCCCCCTCTGCTTGCCCAGCACTCCTGGTGTTGCGCTTGCCTCGTTCACAGGCACATTGTGGTGCTAGATTTTACTTGTTTAGGGCAGTGTGTGTCTCCTGCATTGCCGTTTGTGCCTGATGATTATCTGACTTCCAACAGATTCTTATCAGTAGTCCCTGGAGTAAGAAGTTGAGCTTCACAGCCTTTGTTTCTGTGTCTTGTATTTAAACCTTGTGGTTTATCTAGTTCTTCACAGTGAGAGGCATTCAGATTTGTGTTTCAGACTCTGTTTCTGTGATAAAACTGCTGCTTATTTTGAGGAATCAAAACTTCCTTTTATCTTCCCCCTCCTTTTAGTTTTTTCCTTTTTTTCCCCTGTAAAATGTTGGGTTTCAAACCCCATTTTAATTCACTTTTCTGCTTGGACTCAGGATATATGAACATGTGGATAACCTTCCCTGTACACTTTAATGAAATATCTGCAAAATGGAACATTTCTGAAAGTCTTTATTTGTATTTAATATGGCCTAAAAAAGCCTCATCTAAATGGACATTTCTGCCTCTGAGTTACACTTAAAAGAAGTACAGAAAAGGTCTATGATCACTTAATGTGCAATAGAAATTATAGCTAAGAATAGTGCATGGAAGTTTTGCTTTGGAGAAAGATTTATTGGAGGGGAAAAGTACTTAATCTATTCACACGAGCTGGGTCATGGAAGTATAAAAGTTATTTTCAACATTGTATCAAATTCAAGGTTAAAAGCTCATTCAACTCCTATATTAAAGGTAATATTTATAATATTGGTTACATTGGATTGTGCTGCTCGAGACATTTTAATATTAACAATGTAAATGCTACAACAATGGTACCTCTGAGAAATATTTAATATATGTCTGGCTGCTAATACTATTCTTACTGCCATTATCTACTTTATCTCATTTCTATTAAAGTGATGGATATTAAGCAATAGGAAATAGAAATGGCCATTTTCTCTATTTTCTGCTTTGCTGGCTGGCAGTAGGTAACTGATGAAAATCTTACTTTATCAAGCATGTTTTATATTTCAAAACTAGACTGTAATGAGTGAATAGAAGAAATAACACTGAGTTTGGTCATTATAGAGATATTTATGAGATGTTCTAAGGGTATTCAGTAATTTGCTTTGGAAACTGACAATTCTTGTAGCCTTGCACAGTTTAAATACTGGTTTTGCTATTTGTAGTCATGTAACAAATAGATAGGAAATTCTGGTTTATGTAACCTAGAAATGAAGGTTGATTTGCTTTCACAGAACTTAAAAATCCAGTTTAAGGCTTCCTTCAAATTTACCTTTTCATCATATTTTTAAGGAGTCATAGAATTACCTATAAGACACCTGAAAAATGACCCTGTCCCTTCTACTTATTTAGAGGCAGAATAAAACAGAGTTCCTCTCCAAAAGTTGTTCTTCTTGCCTGCTGGGGTCCTCACAAGATGGACATTACTTGTGTTATACTGAATATGTGACTGTCCATCTGGGGAATTTTAAATTATTTTAAAGAGTAAACAAAGAATCCTCTTTTGCAGGACATTTTCTATGTCTCTGCAATGTGGTTGCAGTTTCCTTTTGTCCATTCTCCAAGACATTTGCAGTTATCCTAAAACATGATGCCCTGAATGGACTTGGTGCTTTATGTGAGGATCACTTTCCTGGTCATTGTCACCTTTCTGTTGCTATAGTTTGTTGTTGACTCTTCTAATTCTGGAAAATACTTGAATTGACTCTTCCAGTCATAGAAATGGCAGATATTTCCTGAAAAGGCTCCTTTTGAACACATGATGGAGGGGTTTTCATATGTGAGATTCTCCTAAAAGCAAGGAAACAATGATTCTTCCAAAATTTGTAACTACTTTTTCTTTTTCCCAATAGCCACTAAAAGAAAAATAAAACACACACAAAAAAACCCAAACAAACAAACAAACAAACAAAAAAACCCAACCAAAAAAAAGGAAAAAACCCACCAAAAAAAAAACAACAAAGCAAGCTGCAATTTATTGTAATTACCATGTTGCAGAGGAAACTTCTCAGGAAAGAAATGAAATGAATATGAGCCATTAGTATGCAAAGCTGTAAGTCAGTACAGTAAAAAGAAGTTTTTGGCTTGTGATTACATTCAGTGCAGTTAATTGACTCCCTCTTCTTTATTACTTACAAACTGGGAATAAAATCTGAGAAAGGCCCACACACATATACACATACTGATTTTATTAATCACTAACTTTATTTTGTATTGCAATTAACGTATCTGTGTCCTCAGCTCTCTGCTGCTGTCACCAGCATAATGAAAACTTTGAGTGGCCAAGACCACCCCAAATACTTTATGAAGCTGAGACACACAACTCTTTTCACTTTTGCTCCTCTGCAAAATCCTTAAAACCCTTTTATTTGGAGTCACTTGGCCATGATGTTTCTTTGTTGGTAGATAATATACAGGACTGAGAGGAGTTGCAAGCCCAGGGTCTCCAACATTGCTTAGTACAAAGCCTTAGGAAATAAGTAATTGAAAGTTGTAATTGACTTTCCATAATTATATCCCTAATTTTCAGAACATTTGTATGTTAATCCCCAGCCAGAATTTGAAATCCACTCTTCCGGGTTGTTTGCTTGTTGTCAAGGCAGAATATTAAAAACCTTTGTGTTATTCCCTTTGCCTGAGTGTGTAGGACAGAAATGAAATTGTACAAATACAATGTGCTGGGACAAATCAACACCAAGCACAGCAGCCACCCTGTTATTGAAATGCTGGAGAGCTGCCAAACAAACAAAAATAAATCAGTTCATAGCACATTATTTTGACTACTCTGACAAAAGGGAAAAGCAACAAGACATTAATTACAGGGCCTTGCCAAACTCTGTGACTTTTAGCAGTGTTTTAACTCTCCTTTGGTATTGAAATGGTGCCAAAATCTATCTGTACCTTTTAGGCTCAGGTCAGTGCCATCAATCTGGAAAGTGCTTCAGGATCAGCAGCAACATACCAAAACATCAGAATAGTTCACTTATTTATGAGTCCCACTGTGCTCCAGTCCCATCACGCTCCAGGAGCTGATAAAGATTGTGTGGGGAAATGCACTGGAGGCTGAACTGAGGGATAAGGACAGAAAATAATTTGCCTAGGTGAATTTTTCCTCAACTTCTCCCTCTCCTCTGTTCCCATTCAGCTCTTCTGAAAATGGACTTGAAACAGGAACCTTTTTTGTTTGTTTGTTTGTTTGTTTTTTGTTTGTTTTGTTTGTTTTGTTTTGTTTTGGTTTGGTTTGTTTGTGGGTTTTTGGGGGGGTTGTTTGGTTTTTTTGTTTGTTTGTTTTTTTGTTTGTTTGTTTTTTTCTTGTTTGCTAAGAATTGAAAGCTGATTTTCTGGTTTGTTCTTATTATAGTTTTGGTGGTTGGGTTTTGGTTGGTTGGTTGGTTTGTTTTTTGGTTGTGTTGGTTTGGTTTGTTTCTCTCTTCTTTTTTCCATGTTAACCTCTTCTGAAATGGAAGATGTAGTTGTTGTCAAATGTGAACTCTTTCCTTACAAGGTGTTTTAGCAAAATATGAGCTAGAACTGGGAGAGTTCATTTCTTAAAAAAATTAATTCTGCCTCTCCCCAATAAGTGAAAAAAGTTATTCTGGGAAAGCTGTCAAATTCCATGAAGTGCTTTAAATGCTCCTTCCCTGAGTGGCTCTGCAGGCTTTTGGCCAAGCTGTGTTCAGGAGTTCCTGTGGTCAAATAAGTGTTGTGTGTGTAAATCCAGAGTCTCACTGAGAGAGGGGGGGGGCCCTTCACCTGTTAAATCCTCCTCCAGAAGGATCTGAAAGGGTTGTTAGGAACTCTGAAAGATGTTTATACAACACAGTTCCCAGGAGGACGGATCGCAGGGCACATTTTATCCTCTTCCCTTTGCTTCTGCTCGACTGCCCAGCTCAGCCAGAGTGGCTGCCAGGTAGACAAAAGCAAGGCCAGTGGTGTGTTGTGAGTTTCAGACGATAAAACCACTTTGGTTTTATGCTTGTCCTTTCTGCTTGGCTACTTCAGTCCGGCGAGACTTGAGGCAAACAAGCAAAGGAACTATGTACCTCTCGGCTGACCTGAAGTCTTGCTTTTGTTGCATCATTCCAAGTGTTCTCTCCAGTCTTCCCATCATCAGCTGGCTTCAGGATGTCCAAGACTTGGTGTCACGGTGTCCTTAGGGCTGTGGCAGAGTCTGAGGGCAGGGGAAACCCTTCCTCCACCCCAGAGGTGTCAGTTCAGCCCTTTAACACAGAGATTGGGAACGGGCTGTCTCTGTGTTTGTGGGAAACCTCAGCAGCTGAGGATGAGAATTATTAGGGCTCAGCAATTATTCTCGCTCTATACCCATTGATCCAGAGAGGACTGCAATTTCTAAAAGGAGTAGCATTGATGTGTAACAATATAGGAACCTCTCTTTTCTCTGTTTTTCTCATTGGTGTTGGGGGGTTTAAGTACTGGGAGGGAAACAGCCCTGCACTTGGGAAACAGCCTCCCAAGGTTGAGTAGTGCTTAAATAATCATCATCAGGGGCTGAAGTGGGGTGGGAGCAAATGTGAACATTATTAGAGCATCTGCTGAAGAACTGCTAGAATGGCTGGGGGGTCTGAAATTAATTTATGTGTGTCTACTTGTAAGTTTTTAGGCTAAAAGAGCTCTGGTATCTCTTCCTTCCTAGGTGGGCTGTATTGTCAGAATGGGCTTTTAAATCCAAACCACATTTTGTTGTTTTTTTTTTTCACCAGAAGGGAGAAAGGAATAAAACCTCCTTCAATATTCAAGAAAAACAAAAGCATTTTAGAGAAAATGAGTGGAAAAAAAATCCATGGGTGTGTTAGGAGTTGCAAAATAAGGGGACATCCTCCTCAGGTGAACCTCAGAGTGTTCTGCTGCTGATTTCCACAGGTTATACACACTATGATACAGGGAGCTCTGCAAAGAGTTACAGCATCACCAAGTTATTGGGAAAGCTTGTGTAGCATTCTGATAATAACTGTAGGACTTGGCTAATTTGAATCAACATACATAAAAAAATTCAGAGAACAACAGAAAAAGGATTGTAGGACTTGAGCAAAAAATTTGAGAAGTGATTTAGAGGATGGAAATATCCCCAGTTTTTAAGGAAGAATGAAAAAGTGAGATGAGCAGCATTAAAGGAGTTGGTTAAGCATATTTGAAGGATACAATAAACAACTTTTTCTTACAGTGTTTTGCATTATACAACAAAAGAGCAGGGAAAGCACTTGAATTTTGTGTAAAGAGTTTGTGAATTTTTTTTCATAGGTAAGACTTCACTGTTTTCCATTCCTACATATAATCAAGACACTAAGAAAAATCTTAAGAGAAAGGTCTGCTTTTCCATAGTGGCAGATTAGTTACATAACATATTTCAAGACTGGCTTTAGTACCAAGCCTCTATGTTAACTATTTGTGGGGTTTTTCTAAGGTGGAGGAAAAAGACAATCCAGAGTCAATTAATTTTGTTTGGATTTTCCAAGAAACAAGTAGACAGCAGCATAGAATTTAATTAGCAGTAGTGAAGTTGTTCATGTCAGTGCATCCCTCTGTCTCAAAACTAAGAGTCTTTCAGACTGTGAAACTGTCTTGATGATAGTAAATGGACCACTTATCCTTTAATTGAGAAAAAAGGACATTAAAAACAAGGTATTCTTGCAGTGTCTTAATGTGGTGTGTGGGAGTCTCTGAGACTGACACGTCTTTGTCTGCTCTCTCTGCAAGCGATTTGCAAAACCTTCTCCAGAGTCCTGACGGCTGTGATGGGAACCAGGCTCATATCCATCAGTCATGGAAAGGAAAAGAGTCTTCAAGAAGGAAGGGAATCCCATCCAAAGAGCTGAATAAGTTCTGTTGTTTATTCACATGAGCAGGAAGTGTTCCTGTGCAGTTCCACAGTGGCTGGGGAAAAGTTGGTGTCGTGGTTGAGTCGCTGAAAAGGGAGGAAAAGGGGTAAAAAGGGAACCTTTAAAAATAATTACAACCCCTTAAGTCTAAGGACGTGTGTTTTTTCTTCCTGTTTCAGGGGCTTAGGACCAATGTTAGATACCTGGGGCCAAACCTTTTAAGAAATTCACTCAAGCAAGGCACAAACTGAACCTTTTCCTTGTACGTGGCAGCTCAGCCTGCAGCCATTTAGGTACACTGAGGTCCAGTTGGTTACCCAAGTATGTCTGAGAAGGAGTGGGCAAAAATGGATGGAGACAACCAAGTATTTAACCTTAAAGTCCTCTCAGTGTAGCCTGGATGTGGTAGACTTTCTTTTAAATTTCATTTCAATTACAGTCCTGCTCCAAGACAACCTTATTAATGAGAGAAGGAGATGCTGTCTGATCTCCTTCTGGGTCAAGGAATGTATTTCCTGGGTTTTAAATATTTTTCTCTCACTGAGAATGGGAAAGGAGGAAGAAATCCAGAGGGGGCAAATTTGGGAACCTGCTGAGGACACTGCCTAATCAACCATGTCTCTGCTGTTAGCAGGAAACCAAGAGAGTGCCTCTGGGTTTCATACCTGGGTGTGCAGAGCATTTACTAAAAGCCTCCTGGGCATTATGGCATAATTTCAAACAGGAAACAAAATCTGAGATGTAAGAAGAAGAAAACTTTGACATAGTTAATAGAAATTATTAGAATTGTAATCTCCCTGAGATGTTAATTAAAATAACACAACAAATGGTGCCTTGGTGCAGAGTTTGACATGCATGGTGGCTTTGAGTTGTTTTTAATAAACATAGTGGACAGTAATATCAATTTAGGAAAAAAGATAAGCAAGAATGAAATTCAAATTTAAATGCAAAGGTTAGAGTAGAACAGATGACTCATGCTTTATCTATATTGAAGTAATTATACAGTGAGAACTCAGAACAGTGGCTTTGGACTTAGAAAGAGCAAATCACCGTAGTGAGACTTATCTTCTAGCTAATTTTATGGGCAATACAAGGGTTCTAAAACCTGCTACTTGAAGGATGGGTACTAACGGTAATTTTTTCTTGATTTCTCCCTTTTTTGCCATTGAAGAACTTATCAATCATTCATGTTTACCAAATCATTTTACTTTTTCCCGGAGATTTCTTATTGAGGATGTTGATTGCTTTTTTGTGTGCATCCTCAAACTTTCCAAACTATCCTCATGTCTGCTAGAAGTGGTTGCCAGCACATTTGTAGTGTGAGAGTTTCTCAGGCACAGTGATAAACAAACATTCTCTGAAGAGATTTGGGAGATTACTGAGCTTTTTAGTGTGCCTTAACTCACCTGAGAGCATCTTGAGTGCTTGCTGGGACCGGTGGCTCTGTTTGCAGGAATGTTTGATCACAAAACAGAACAAAGACATTTTAGTTATGAGGATTACAGAGATCTTTATTGAAGCGTTTTTAAACTCTTATGCCAGTAGCTGTCAACCTGCAGTGTGTTAGAAAGTCAGATTAGTGTGAGGCCATAAGGTGGTTTGCAGATGGTTGAAATGTTGCACCAAAACATTAGAAGATATGAATTGTAATGTTTATTTCCCCACTCAATCAGAATTTCTCATTTTGGATGCATTTATATTTTTCCCCTTCATAATCAAGGTTAAAAAATTATTGATGTCCAATCTTTTTTTCTGAAAAACCAAATTATTAAGTGCTTTGAAGATCAGGTTCTACCTCCTTTGACAAAAGGAAGAAAAGATTCATTATCTCTCTGAAATGGAATGAGTTTTCACTGTTCTGGGTAAAAAGTTTAAGAGTGCAGGTGGGGAGATGAGTTGTGTGGAGATGCTAAAAAGACCATCCTCCTTCCTTGGTTTCTTCTCCCCTCTTCCCATCCAGTTGAAGTGGAAAGAAACTCGGTGATGGCTGATAAAGGACATAAGGGGAACTGGGATGAGGTTTGGTCCTCAATATCTGAATAGCTGCATGCTGCAGGAAAAGTTGGATGAAACTGCTTGAAGTAGTTCTAAGGCAAATACATGTATCTAACCTAAAACCTTGTGTCATATTTACTGGTTTGGAAATAATTGACTCCTCTGAACAGCAGGTTATCTACTGTTGTCGATCCTGAAATTCCTAAGAAACATTGGTCAGCCTTTTAATCCACTGAGCAGGCTGTTTCCTCCCTCCAGGCACTCATGCAATTGTTTCAGTTTTCTTGGTAAATTGCCTTTCATGTTCAATTTTCATCTCACTCTTCTGGTGTATCTAAAGCTGAGCAGAACTTTCTTTTCTCAGTAGTGTGCTGGGGTGTTGTTCACAAACAGTTTCCATTTTCGTTTCACCTAAGAGCCCATTTAGCCTGTCGTGGTGGAAAGACGTGGGCAGCCTCCCTCCCTCCTTTGGAGTGCTGGCAATCCCTCTGCAGCTCTGCTGGCAAAAGAAGTGGAGAACAGCACCAGGAAAAAGACTGCATGGGCTAGAGGAGGGGTGGAACAATGTTCTTGCAGGGTGAATCTGCAGACATGGATGTGGCAAGGAAATCAGATGATTTCTTCACCTTTTTGTGATATTAAATCCAAATTGGTCCTAACATTTCTATAGTTTTTGTTTGTTTGTTTGTTTGACCTTACAGGAGGAATATATGTACTAATTTTGAAATATTGTTTGGAAACCTGAATTTTCATCATAGTTTCATGTTTTTTTACACACACAAACATATATGTGTATATGTATAATCAGACATCTGCACTACATAATTTCCTTAACATTTGACTGTTTTACCTGTATTGTTAAATAATTCACACATTATAATGACTGCCCTTGTTCTTTAATGCAAGCATAATACTGATTCCTCTTAGAAAATATTTAGCTTTTTTCTCCTCAGAGCTCCCATCTGTATAACTTGGGGTTATGCAGATGGACCTCACCAAAGGGTTCTTTGCTGAGTATGAGTCAGACAGTTTAAGAAACAGGATTTATGCACCCAGGCAAAAGCAACTGCACCTTTCTGTCACACCGTATTTCACTGTCTAAATGTTCCAGCTTTGTTCCACACCAGCTCAGATGTTGTGCTGGGCTTTTATTCAGTGCAGATGTAAAATATGTAATATTTTACCTTCTGCTGAGGCACCATAACTAATGAAGTGAAGAGGTTTCCATTACATATTCTGGCCAGGACCAAAAGTATTTCTTGGCTAGAAGGTGGATAAAAGAAAGAAAACAAAGTTTCCTGTGACTTTTAATCTGATATCAGGGGAAAAGTACTGGATAGATTAATTTTATATCAATCAATAAGCCATGCCATGAGAGAAAGGCTGGAAAAAGTCCTTGGAATAGCATTATTTATTCCTGAAGCGGGGACACACAAGATCAACATTTCTTCCTTATAGCATCACAAAATGTCTTAAATATCTTTCTTTAAAAAAATAAATTAGATTTTTTTTTTTAATTTATTAAAAACCCGCCAGAACTTCTGCAATTAACATAAGCAAATCTGCAGGGCCAGAAGATAAAATGTTACAGGTAGAGATTCTTTCAAGATTTCTAATTTAGCTTTTGGACTTTTAAGGGTGGGATTGCAGTAATAAACACCTTCATTAAAGTTTAATGTATTTTATTTTCAAACAGGTGAAAACAGAAGTAAGTTTTTTATTGTTTTTTCTGCACAACATAGCTTTGTCAGCTGATTAGTTAAGAAAAACTCCAGGCAATAAATAATTTTGTAAAACCAAAAGAATAATAGCCCTCAGAGAGGAAGTGTTTTCAAGACTACAGTGTGAAGGGATGCTGGAGCCCCAGTGTGGTTGGATGCCTGTAATTACTTGAAGGTGTTTTGTAGTGTATGAAATAACCTTTGAGATCTGAGGGAAAAAGATAAATACGTGGAAAGAGCATCAAATAAAACCTGAATTCTGCTGTAGTATCAGAAGGTTTTGGTAAGGAGGGGCTGACAGCATGTTTAACCATGATTATTGTGCATTTCACAAGATTCTCTTGTGAGAATCAATATAAAAATCTTTAGGCATTTTAGGACTTCTGCTCCACTTTCCCTATGACTTTGCCCAAACCATCAATGTGTCTATTAAAGAAATGAAATTGTTAAATGATACAACCTCTCACACTGAGTCTTGTTTTCTCTGAAGAGTCACTAATATAATTTTAGATGGAGTGGTGACAGATGGGCTGCAAGGCGGATCTGGCTGGGTGGAAGTTTAGGGAGTTGCTATGACATCATGAGCCCTGAAATGTTGGTGGGAGGATGATTTTGGAGAACATACTTGGCATGCATAAGCTATCACCTGTACTATGCCATGAATAGTCTTTTGGGAGATCTGACAGCAAAGTGGTAACTTGGGGAAGATACACACTCAGTTTATAAAAATACCCCACCTAACATGAAAATGTTGTGAAGGGCAGGAAGATTATTCTGAAAGAATCCCTCTGCCAGTGTGTTCTGGGCTTCTATCTTGGGCAGGGAAACAAGGAGGGCACAGAAATACAAGCTAGTCCTGGGCTTGAAATGTCAAGTGGACAGGAAGTCTCTTCCTTTGCTCTAATCTAAAGGTCAGTTCTGAAAGGTGGCCGCCCAGGGATGGAGTAGCTCCATCACTTGCCTTCCCCTCTCAGGAGAGCTCACTAAGAAATGCTGTTTGACATCTGAAAGGGAGATCATTTATTGGTGCTGTGTTAAATGTTTATTTACTGTAACTTTGAAAAGAGCCCCTGCACCCTGCTCAGGTGAGATCCCACCTGCAGTGCTGCCTCCAACCCTGGGACCCCAAAAATCAGTGAGCCCAGAGGAGGCCACGGAGATGCTGTGAGGGCTGGAGCCCCTGTGCTCTGGAGCAACCTGGGAGAGCTGAGGGGGTTCACCTGGAGAAGAGAAAGCTTTGGAGGGAACCTCCAGGCAACTCCCAGTACCTAAAGGGCCTCCAAGAGAGCAGGAGAGGGACTTTGGACAAGGACATGGAATGACAGGAGAGGAGGAATGGCTTTGCACTGACAGAGGGCAGGGTTAGATATTAGGAAGAAATTCTTGGTTTTGAGGGTGGGGAGGCCCTGGCACAGGTTGTTCAGAGAAGCTGTGGCTGCCTTATCCCTGTAAGTGTCCCAGGCCAGGTTGGATGGGGCTTGGAGCAACCTGAGCTAGTGGAAGGTGTCCCTGACCATGGCAGGGGGTGGAACTGGATGGACTTTAAGGTCCCTTCCAACTCTAACCATGGTTTATTTCTGTGTATGATGCTGTGAAACAAACCTGGAAGATACCAGAATCACAGAATATCCTGAGTTGGAAGGGACCTGTGAGGATCATTGGAGTCTATGTAGTTTCCATGACAGCAAGGAATTCAAGCAGACCAGTGCATGCAGATAAATTATTATTTATGCAAAGTATTTGAAGATTTTTGGAGACTTAGCAATGCAGGGTACCTTTCTCATGGCAAGGAGAGGACAGTTTCAGTAAAGTCCCTTCCAGGTGGGATGTTTACCCAGTGCTGTTCAGAAGGAGGTGAGCAAAGTCACTTTCAAGTGTGACAGTGTCCACACTCTGCTGTGCCCCTTCTCTGAAGGTTGTTGCATCTTTAGTAAATTCAGCAGTAGAAACATGTAAAAATATATTGACATCAATATGGACCAAAGTCAACTATGGGGCTGGAGGACGTGCTTATTTTGCCAAATTTCCAGGGACAGGAGTATCTGGCAGAGGGACAGAATGAGCAGCTGGAGAACAGGAGCATCTTAAATCTCTACAGCTGTTTGCTTCTGTGCAGCTGAGCCAGAACTTCAGTCAATTCCCCATTAGCTTGAACGGTAACAAGATAAATTGAAATACAGCAAGGTTGCATTCAACTAAATCAAATTGGGAATGGGTAAATTGAAACAGTGTTCTCACACAGATGAATCCTATGCCACATTAGCAAAACAATTTAAAACAGAGTTAACTGCAGGAGGACTTCATTTAGGAGTCCAGATTAAGAAAAACAACAAAAATAATCTGGTTTTGAATGGGATTGTATTATTTTGAATGATGGAAGTGTGTGGTTTGAAAAACAGCTTCATCATAATTTAAACAACTTCTAGGGAACACAGAAACAAGAGTCTAGTCCTTTACTCCCACTCACCAGTGTCTAAACTGCCAGCATAAAGCAAATGCTTGATATCTGGATAGAATAAACTATTTATTTCAGTACAGTGAGTCTGGATTCTGGTTTTGGGGCTGGTATAAAAGGGGGATGTGCCAAAGAGAAGTGGAAGAGCAGCAGTTTTGTCAGATGCACAACTATGCCACTGAAATTCAGGATGCAGGGAGAAAGATCAGTCCAGAAAACCAGCCCGAAGGACAGTGAGAGGTGCAGATCCACAGCCTGGCTTACACCTCAAGTCAGCTGAAATCAATTACTGATTTGTTGTGTTTTTTTTCAATTAGGCATTTTAACAAAAACAAAACAAACAAACTAAAACAAAACCAAACCAAAACAAAATCAAATGGATGGTGAAGGGACTGCTGAGAGATGCCGGGGCTTCACTACAGGCTGTGATTTGCTCTATCCAGATGCAGTGTCTTTTTTTTCTCATTTGTAAACTGAATGTTCTTTACTTTGTGATGTATTGCATAAGCATTTTTTTCCAACCAGTTTAATTTCCTTTTATCAATTGTAACCCCGTGTTGAAAATCACGTGGACTTGTTGTCTTTGGTTTTTTTTTCCAAATGATAGTTCTTTGTAGGTCTGTCACATGTGAGAATTTACAATGGCCTAATGAATACTTGTTTTTTAGTGCAAATGATACTCATGAAGTCGAATTTGAAATACCAATTATTTTTAAAAGGTCCAGCTGTTGAAATCCCTAAATTTTCTGGCTCTCTTTCTTATCAGCTTCTTCTCGCATTTCACTGCCGTTGTAGTGTTTTCCAGTAATGTATATTTAGTGATATGTCAAAACAGCTGCTTTGAACTATTTATCCTTCCTCTAATCCTTTCCAGAGTAAAACACTTTTGTCTGTAAGATAGGCATTGCATTATTAATGTTTAATTTCCTTGATACTCTTCTCCAGATCTGCTTCCTCATTTTCCTGTATCTATAGCTTTATTTTTGTCTCTGTTTATCTATATGTATTCTTTACTTGCCTCAGTATTTTTATTGAACATAGATATTTGTGTTATTTTCTGTGGTTATTTTTTTCCTCTATACTTTCAAGCTGAGCAATAAAAACCTGTTTCCTGCAGTGAAGAGCTTTCTCTTTGTCAAAGGAGGGAAGGACAGGGGTGCTGTTCTCTCTACAGCTGCATGGCGGAGAAATCAGTGCTCTTCCCTACCACACTTCTTCCAGCTGGAGCTTCCAGCGAGATGATACTTTCTTGCCCAGCAGGATGGGAGCAAGTTGGTTACGGGTTTTCCAAAGAAAAAAGTAATTTTTCAGTTCTTTTGCTAATCTCTAAGTTTTATGCTGTAGAACTCATTGGGAAATTAATTCTATTTAAGTTTAACTAGATAGACTTTTTTGTTGTTGCTTTAAGATACTGTCTTGATTCAATTACAGTTGTAGATGATAATTGAAAGTCAGTCCTTGCTGGCTGGTGGGGAGGAGCTGATAACAGTCTGAGGTGTTCCACTTGGTTGGCAGGGGCTGAATTGCACATCCCTTTGTTTTATTTTGACCTAGAAAAGTGTCATTCTGGTAAAGGATCATTGCTTGCACCTGGCAAAAGGCCAGTCCGTAGGCACTGGGGGCTCTTTGCCATTCTCCCTGAGTCTCCCTGGGAAGCTGTAAAGAGTATTAATCCTAAAGTAAAGCAAGTGTGTTAAGGATCATAATCAGGTGATTGGAATGAGCTGAGGGATGTGATTTTCTAGACCAGATGTATGTTGAGTCACAAAATAGTGTATTATTTATTACTGACTTTCACTGTCACACAGACATTTATTTAAAGGCATGTGTGTGTAGCATCTTCTGTTAGGTAAGAGAAGACTTCTCTTATGGAGTAAGAATATCTTCAAAGGTAAAGTAAATGTGATTTACGTTTTGTTTAGTTCTGTTTTTTATTGTTTGGTTTGTTGGTTTTTTTCCCCTTAAATGACTACAAAGTGTCTGGGTGACATTTAAGAAGATTTGAGGCAGTTAATCCCTCCTCCAGGTGAATTATTATTAACGTTTCTGAGCAATCTTTGCAGTCATGGACGAGGTCAGTTTTTTACCCTCTTGGAATCAAGGGAAGATGAGCTTGAGGGAAAAGAGAGACTAATTAAAATGAAGTCTCCAGGCTCTACCATCTCTCAGTGGCAGGCAGCTGAACAACTTGAAAAATTATTATCTGTGCTTGCCCACATTCTGGTCACTTGCTTGGCTGGATGATAAAACCATGCCTGACCTTCAGCAGTGCAGAAGACCACAAATCTTTTGTGGTGGAGAAAAACCCAGAAGCAATAGGAGGACATTGCAATTTCTGATGAGGAAACTTTCAAATCCTCTTTTATACTTACGGGAAAGAATTGTGAAAATACAGTTTATAGGAAGAACAAAAAAGCCGTGGAAATGTCCAAATTATGTCTAAAGCATAATACTGAAGTTTTATCATAATAAATTTAACATTTTTGGTAGTTAGTATTCTGATTTATGTGGATAAGTAGGCAGTATTACCACCAAGTACAGATAATTGGCTAAAGGCTGATAATACAGAGCATGAAGCAATTAAAATATACGGAAAAAAACCACCTATGAAAGTGCAAAGTTGTGACTTTTTAGTAGCACTGACTGAGTTTGCTGGTACAGTGATTCTTCAAATGGGCAGATAATGGTTGCCGGGGCAAGTGATGTCAAAACCTCTTTGTGACCTGGAAATAGAATCGTGCAAATTACTGCTTCACAGAATATTCTGAGTTGGAAGGGATGCACAAGGATCATCCAGTCCAACTCTTACGTGACTGGCTTTGCTGTGAGTCTGCAAAAGGATTCCAGTGTAGGGACTTGCACTGTTTTCCCTTGGCACTGTCATTTTGTTATGTGTTTTGGGGCAATATTGCTAAATACAAGTGGTGCGGCTCCATCTGCCTTTCCTTATGAAGAAACCCTCGAGGTCTGTCTGTGTAGATACCTTTCTGAAGATGCTGGTGATGAAGATGGAGCACAAGAATTTACTTTTTTGGGGTAAGCCTGCCACTAGTGGCAGCAGCAGTGGTGTTTGCCATGCATTGAGTGCTGCCAGGCCCAAGGAGAGAGATGTAACATCAGTGTTGCTCTTGTAGCCAAAAAGCTAAAACTGTGTCCTGGGCTGCATCAGCAGGGGAGCAGCCGGGAGGCTGAGGAGTGGGCATTGCAGTGATCTCAGCATTGTGGGGCCACACCTGAAATAGAATGCAAAAACTGTTTCTGCATATGCACAGAGTCATAGAATCACAGAATGGTTTGGGTTGCAAGGGAACTTCAAGATCATCTAGTTCCACGCAACCTGCCACAGACAGGGACACCTTCCACTAGCCCAGGTTGCTCCAAGCCCTGTCCAGCCTGGCCTTGGACACTTCCAGGGATGGGGCAACCACAGCTTCTCTGCACAAATTGTGCCAGGGCCTGCCCACCCTCACAGGGGAGAATTTCTTCTCAATATCCCATCCATCCCTGCCTTCTGACAGTTTGAAGCCATTCCCTCTTGTTCTGTCATTCCATGTCCTTGTCCGAAGTGCCTCTCCTGCTCTCCTGGAGCCCCTTTAGGCACTGGAAGGTCTCCCAGACTCTTCTCTTCTGTGGGCTGAACAATTCCGTCTCTCCCATCCTGTCTCCAGAGTAGAGGGGCTCCAGCCCATCTCCATGAGCTCCCCTGGACTCGCTCCAGCAACTTCACATCCTTCCTATACTGGAGACCCCAGAGCTGGAGGCAGCACTGAAGGTGGGGTCACACCAGAGTAGAGGTGGGGAATCCACTCCCTCAACCCACTGCCCACACAGCTTTTGGTGTGGTCCAGGACAGGGTTGATTTTCTGGGATTGCCAATTAATGAATGTTCCACATCACTGCATTACCCACACATGAAGAGATCTCTGCAATATTTCCATGTGCATGGATTACCTAAGTGGTGTGGTTTCATCGCTCAGCCCTGCTGTGTCTGGTTGTGTCCCCTCACAATTTATTGGTTGTCTGCACATATGAGGCTGAGTTATCCCACAGCTCTGAGATGTGGCTGTTTACTGTTGCTCTCTTGGCAGTGGGATAATTAAAATTAGGAGAAAGAACTTTCCAGAGCTTTGCTGTCAGCTCTGCAAAGAAGGGAAGGGAAATGATGAGGGAGTCAGGACCTTCACACCTTGGTGATGGTGCAGGATTAAGATTTTAATTGCATTAACCTCATCAGCAGTACAGTTCCCAAGGAGCAGCAAGAGGGACGAGGAGTTGTCCCTTCTTGGTGAACACCAGGAAGGTCAAACACCCAGTCCTGCTGCACTTACACTGTGAGATGTCACCTCCTTGGTCCTTGTATCAATGAATTGACCACACCTTGCAAATTAAGGCATCAATAGGCTCCTTTCTGCCTAAAATAGCTTCAACTTAGCCATTTTAATTCCAAATAATCAGTATTGTTTCCTGTAGCCTGTTATTATCAGCTGAATGCATATTTTCAGCTATATGATAGAAAATGTGATCAGAATATAAATGCTGGATTAATTTGAAATCCATTAGGTTTAATATAGCAATGTCTCTGTAACAGTTCAAAATAGTGAAGAAAACAGCATAAGCTATTGCTGCAGAACAAATATTGGCTTTAGCCACTTTTACAATATTAAAATGTCTTTCTTATTTTGAGTAGCTGAACTGTTTATATCAGCTTTTCAGCTTGAAAGGGAAGATAACTCTAAGCATGGGCAATTATATATATTTGCAAATGAGAGGAAAAGTATGGTTTATTTATAAAGGAGTTAATATGAATATATTAGTGAGTAGGTTTTACATCCAGATAGTTCACTTGAACACTTTTTGTGATTTTATTTTGCTGAAAATGAGATGATCTTGCAGGTCCCTTGCAACCCACACCATTCTGTGATTCTATGATTCTGTGCATATGCAGAAACGCTGAGGAAATTCCTGTAAGTACCAATGTATTTGCAGCTGGATTCTCTGAGATTTTAAAATGTTAAAGAGAAAAAGAATCACAGAACAATTTGGACTTGAAGGGACCTCAAAGACCATCCTGTCCCACCCCCTGCCATAGGAAAGGACACCTTCCACTGTCCCAGGTTGCTCCAAGCCCCATCCAACCTGGCCTTGGACACTACCAGGGATGGGGCAGCCACAGCTTCTCAAATTGTGCCAGGGCCTCCCCAGCCTCACAGGGAACAATTTCTTCCCAGTATTCCATCTATCCCTGCCCTCTGGCAGTGGGAAGCCATTCCCCCTTATTCTGTCCCTCCATGTCTTTGTCTCAAGTTCCCCTCCAGCTCTCCTGGAGCCCCTTTAGGCACTGGAAGTTGCTAGAGGGTAGTCTTAATGCTATATATAAAAAAGAGTAAATGGAGTATGTGCTTTTATTGTCTTTTTTTTAAAAAAAGATAATTAAAAACCATAATGCAATGGGATTTTTAGGAGAGTTTAAGGTTCACTCACAATAATTATATCAAGCTCACTTCTGCCCTGATAATCAAGTAACTGATCCCACAGAAGTCCCTTGAGAAGTGGCTCAGTGGTCACCAGGTCCATCTGGACAACCAAAAGGAATAATCTACAGCAAAAATAAAATATTGGCAATTAATCTTTAAAATACACAGGTAAAGACCCTACATTATGATGTCTATTATGCTTTAAGGTCCCTCCAATTAAAAATGTGATTTTAAAGAACCAACAGTAAAATTCACCTGTCCCTATATTTCATTAATGATTGTAAATAAGATTCACACTTCTGGTTTTTAATGTGCTTAGCTTCAAATTTGCATACTATAAACACTTCAATTCTACACTTTACAACCTCAATGTGGTGAGATCACACCCCAAATTCTGTGATTCTTTCTGTGTTTATTGGGTTCTTGCAGCTGTGGAAAAGTTTTTTTCCTTCTATAGTCAATGTAGGTATACAGAGAGGGGAAAAAGAAGTCAGAGATGAACTAAGACACCTATTTGTGATGGGATGAATTAGCCCTTGGATCTGTCAAGTGTAACGATCTTTTATTCTTTCTTTTTCTAAAATAATATCACTTAGCATAATATAAAGTTGGATTTTGAAACTCCCTTTACTCAATTTTAAAAAAAACCCAGTCATAGAAAGTATATGGATGAAGATAATTGCATTCATCACAAATAAAAAGATTTTAATATTACTTATCTGTCTTTATGCCTTTTATCTAGAGATGTCAAAATACATGACAAGGATGAAAAGTATCACTATTGAATTTTGCAGATAGGGAAACTTAGTACTGGTACTTTACTCAAAGTCACACAAGTCTACAATAATATATCCCAAGTTATTTTACCATGTCTAATGCCTTGTCCATTGAAACTTGCTACTTCCAATAACTTTTCAACTCAAATGGGATTTCCATTACTCTCACAACTTTAGGCTGAGCCTCGTATAAAATCTGTAGCACTATTTAAAAAAAAAATAATAATGTCTGAAGGACTTTCTCATTCACAGGGTCACATTGAAACTGCTGCTTTGCAGATTTACTATTTCTTGAAGGTTTTTTAGAGAAAAAAAGAAAGAATCAGCTTTTAGCACTCCCTTCTCTTGCCAAGAATACTTTTTTATTTTCTTTATGCAAATACTTATTCCTTCACTTAACTTTTCCTTTCTTCTGATGCTGTGCAGCTGAAGGGCAACTACTGCAGTAAGAACTTCCTAGGAAATATTTTTAAAAGGCATTTTGGTGTTAAAAATGAGAAGGCAGTTTTAAAACAGAGAGAAAACTAAAGATAAATTTGTAGTCGTATTAACAGTTATGATTTGTTGCAGTTCTTACAGCATTTATTCATGCTTTGATACTTGGAACCACAGAATTAAGGAGGTTGGGAAAGAACTTTGAGATCATCAGTCCAACCATCCCCCAGCACTGCCAAGGCCACCACTGACTTGTGTCCCCAGGTGCCACATCCACACGGGTTTGAAATCCTGCCAGGGATGGGGACTCCACCCCTGCCCTGGGCAGCTGTGCCAGGGATGGACAGCCCTTTCCAGGAAGGAATTTTTCCAATATCCAACCTGCCCCTGCCCAGCCTGAGGCCATTCCCTCCCCTCCTGTCCCTGTTCCCTGGGAGCAGAGCCCGACCCCCCCGGCTCCCCCCTCCTGGCAGGGACTTGCAGAGCCAGAAGGTCCCCCCTGAGCCTCCTTTTCTCCAGGCTGAGCCCCCCCAGCTCCCTCAGCTGCTCCTGCTGCTCCAGCCCTTTCCCCAGCTCAGTTCTATTCCCTAGACATGCAAATATCACAGAAATCATCTTGCTTTTACCACATTTTGTATCTTTTCCCCCCAACAGTCTTCCAGGTTTTACAACATAAGAATCTTTGCTATGACCACTACAGACTCTTGACCCTTCCTCCCAAATTTAGTGCTGAATGTTCTCACAACATGCCTGTGCATTCATATATTTCAGTTAGCCAAGCTTTGTTATGAAGTTAGCATCTTCATCTTAAGGGGAAAATCCTCATCCATAAGATTTTTTTCATACTCCTGAACCAAAGCAGTTCTTCAGCACTTTGTGAATTGTTAGTGATAAATTCACAGAATTCCAGCTTTTCAAACATCCAACAGTTTTGAAAGATCTGTAGCTGCAATTTAGAGAGAAAGAGGGAAAGGTGAGTCCTCCAGTTGCTATTAAAAATGCCAGTTCTACAGGCTGATGAGGCTCATGGATTTCACAACTAACCTGTCTTTGTTGTGGTTAGAACTGCCTTGGAGCTGCATCTGAAATATGTAATTTTGTTTAATTTTGCATAATCAACTGCATCGTGGGGTGACAGTCTGTGAAAATTTGCAGCCACGATCAAACTGGTTGAGAGACTGAAGGAAGAGTTTTCCAGTCTGTAGGATACACACAGATGATGACACTGTGCCAGAAATTAAGATCCTTTAGTATATTAGTAAAATAATAATGAGTGTATGCATTCTATAGCAAAAGAGATGTGTAGAAGTTGTGTT
>VXBX01009825.1:525475-549035 GCA_013400415.1 Scytalopus superciliaris | reverse complement strand
ATTGCATTTATATTGTATATATATATATGAATATGAAGGTCAAGTTTCAGCTCCCAGGTTAAATTACAAGGAAGAGCCTTGGCATAACTTGTCTTTTAATGAAAATTGTTTAAGCTTTTGGTTATATCCATCGGTCAGTGACTTATGTTCTGAGAGAAATCCATGTTCTGTAATGAATTATGCTGCTTCTCTAGGCTCCTTATTTTGTTAATTATACAAGTTGAAAGACCATAGTTGGAAACAGGAATAGTCATCAGGGAAAAGGAAAATATAAAAATCCTTGTGAGTAAATTCCGGGGTCACTTTGATGGTAAATAATTTGCCTAATTTTTTTTTTGTTGTTTTTTTTTTTTTTGGTGGGACATGTCAAGGTGGGCANACAACTAACCTGTCTTTGTTGTGGTTAGAACTGCCTTGGAGCTGCATCTGAAATATGTAATTTTGTTTAATTTTGCATAATCAACTGCATCGTGGGGTGACAGTCTGTGAAAATTTGCAGCCACGATCAAACTGGTTGAGAGACTGAAGGAAGAGTTTTCCAGTCTGTAGGATACACACAGATGATGACACTGTGCCAGAAATTAAGATCCTTTAGTATATTAGTAAAATAATAATGAGTGTATGCATTCTATAGCAAAAGAGATGTGTAGAAGTTGTGTTGTTATTTTTCAATAGATGTTTTAACATATATGTTAATGTGTGTGCATGTGAGGAAATTTATGGCTTATATAAATATAGATATGCAAGGTACAAAGATACATATAAAAACAGAAATATGAAGTGGTTGGCAGTAAAGATGAATATTTACTGCTTAAGGTATTTTTCAGCATTATCAAAAAGTGGCTTAAATATTGCACCTCTTGTCCTTGGAAAACACCGGAAAATATTGCTGATTTATTTTGTAGGAGGAAGGAAGTGAAAAAAGATATGGTGCTGAAAAATTGTGCACTGCAGGAGAAGGAATTGACTAAACAGTAATTTATAAAGTTTTTCACTTGCTATATGAGAATTCCTTCCACTGGTGTAGGTTTCAGGTTTTTACCTCTGCCATCTCTTCTCCATGTAGGTGCTGGACAGAAATGGTCTATTGGGTTTTGGGAGGAGGGTTTGTTGTATTTTTAATTCTTTCCTTGCACAAAATACTTCGTCCTTACATAAATTATATGTAATACACTATAATGTCCTATTTTCACTTTTTGATGCTGTATTTTACACATCATGTCTTTGCCTTTGATCTAAAATAATGATGCTGTCTGTGTATTTTATATTTTAGGCGAGTTTGGTATTTAATGGTAGTTTTCTCAGTTTTCTCCTCTGTTTTACAGTGTCTACAATTGCATTTAATTTTCTTCTCTTGCAAGCTGAATTAATTATGCTGGAAGAATACACACTAAACAAAACAGCCCAAAAATCTCTAATTTTCAATAGTCAACTAGTTCTGCTGTTATGTATTCAGACCACCTTTTTTACCATGGTCATGTTAAACAGATAACATTAATTAATTCAATCATTATAAAATACAAGCTGGAAAGCTCTCAGGAGGTTATTCAATTTATTCCTCTACACTAGCAAATTTTAGACACAAAGGTCTGGTTGTGAAAAATATATATGATGAAAGATGTAATAGGGAGAGGGGGACAGAGGACCCCCAAAAGTTAAATCTTGGAAACTCCAGAGATGAATGGCAAATACAATATATTTATNTTGTTGTTTTTTTTTTTTTTGTGGTGGTACATGTCAAGGTGTGCAGCCTTTTCTCAGTGCCCAGCCTGGGCTTCTTTGCTTCTGAAAACTGCTTTGAGGATTGTAATAAATATGAGGTCCCTCTGATATATGATCTAAAGCAAACATGACTTCTGGATCTGGCAGTGTGGCCAAGTTTTCTGAATAAAGGATAACTCAATTTGGTTGGAATTATCCAAGTATAATACATCCCTGTTCAATTTTCCAGTGCTTGCTCATGGTGAGGATATTGCAGATACCTCATGGAGACTAAAAATATTTGATAATTAAATTGTAGCTTGAGTTTTCCTTAAAAAAATGTAGCATTTCCACATGATGAGAAATGTGGTATTTTTTCAAAAATGCCCTGCTGTGCATCTCCAGGGATTTTAAAATTGTTTTTCTCTGAAATGGGAATTCCAGTTTCCATACAACTCCTAGAGCATTGCTGGATTGCATGAGATGCTGCTTTTGTTTAAGAAATATGTTTCTAGTTTGGGTAGTTTTGGGCCACCAATAATTATTTTGACAAAGAAATTCTAATCAAATCAAGTCAGTAGGAAATTATGATCCTTCTGATAAATTGGAAAGGTTTTAGCAGCATGCTTCTGGCAAGCCCTTGCAGCAAAGAACACAAATAATGGTTTTCTGAAACTTATAATTTGGCCAAGTACAAGCAGGTTGGCTTGAGGATATCTTGATGACTGCTAACTCTGGGATAAATTTAGAAGTAACATCACAAATTATAAAAGTATTAGGGTTATTAGGAAAACAGCTGGGGAAATGAGTATCATGAACATTGTTAAATGACCTTAATAAAGGGGTTGATCCTGTTTCCTCATATCTTCTGACAATTCTCCAGAGGACCTGGGGGAAGTATTCAAATCACTGAGGAAGGGATATTAAGTTGTGAGGACATATATTCCAAAACAAGGAAAGCTTGAGATTTTTTTCCTCAGAAAAGGAAAAAAAGAAACTCATTGAGGGAGCCTAGCAAAAAAAGTGAGTAAGGATTATATTGTTTTTCCAAGCGATGTTTGGAGATTCGCGTGTTTTCCTGTCACTTTCAGTCATCTTCTTGGTATTTATTTCACTTAACTTTCTCTTTCTTATTGTGTTCTTCTCCTTTCCCCCTGTTTTTGTGTCTTTCCCTCTCTCTTTTCTTCTTAGGTGTAAAACAGCAGCAGAAGAATATCTACATGTGCCTCCTAAGATGTGCTTTTTAAAAAAAACTAATGCTAAGTTGTATACATCCCTTTTGTCTTCAAAGCATTTTCACTATATGTAGAAATATGTTTTAGTTATTGCCACAATTCAGCCACCCTTTAAAAGGTTGTAGCAGTTTCAAAAAGATACAACATTTGGAAAATAGGGAAGTACTGAAGAATGTGAATTATATTGGGGGGGGGAAAGTAATAGTGGATAAAATAGTAGTAAAAGCAGATACAAATTAACTAAGCAAATTACAGTGTGATGAAAAAGGGATGTTTATTGGAATTACCAAAAATGCTTTGGAGGCCCATTGCAGTAGATATCACAAGATCCCAAAGAACGAATTCTGCTCTAAAGAACAAATTCTCTAAACAAGTCATGAGTGAAGGGGGTTTTATCAATCTAATTATGAAGAGCTGGGCTACAGGAAAGAAGACTTCTTGCTGATAGTCCCTTAAATAACTTCTTACTGCATGTGTAGCCCCAACAGAGAGAGCAGCAGTTTAATTGAACAGCACTGTCCTTGTATCAGAAATCCAGTGCCATGTCCCGAGTCACACCAGGCATCTGTTCATCAGTGAAGTACCTTAATTACAACACCATGACTTTGTCTTCCTTTTTTCTTGCAACGCTGGTGTTGCCACCTTCACTGACCTCAAGCTGCCCAGATTTTGACTTTATGTCGTTAGATAGCAGTTTAATAGTGTAAAGCTTGTGCTTAGTCTTTAATGAGTGTTGGCGTGGAGAGGACGGGGCAGCTGCAATCCCACATCGGCGCCACCACCTCTTGGAGGTTTCTGTGTAAGTACTGACCCTGCCAGGCTGTTCCTGCATGCCCAGAGCCCCACTGGTACCTGCAGGCAGCAATAGGAACCATTGTTAGGGGTATCTTCCTTCCAGCATTTAAATAACATAGAGGTGCCACTCTGTGTGGATTAAGAAAGGATGGATGTGCTGATGTATGCGGTATGGGAAGTGAGCAAAGCCATCAAGTGCTACAGCAATTTGGGAAACCACACACAAGTCCAAGGTAGTCTTTTTGCCTGTTAGGTCATTTTAAGTCCTGCATTTTCAATTTTTCTCTTTTTTTTATTTTTTATTATTATAATTTTATCGTTGCCAAGAAAGTTGGTGTGCTTTCTCTTTCTCCATAAATACACTCTGCTAAAATAAATTGTAGCATCTGTCTGTCCTCTGTAGGAAGATATTGCAACCATTGCTGAGGTGCTTACTGTCTTCAGGGAGTATTTCTGAATAGAATAAAGCAGGTACTGATGAATTTGCTCAGAGAAGTTAAGATGTTGCACTCCCAGCAGCAGACAGGTGAGCCCAGCTGCAGAACACAGGAGGAAGCAGGAGGGATGTTTGTGGTAGGGGCAGAGTGCATTTATACAGAAATAGGATTTGAAAATGGAAGACCCATAGAGCACTGTTGGCTTGTGTTTAAAGAGGACACAGAAATGGCAATGTAGGGGAGCAGGATGGTCTCAGTACAGTCAAAGCTTAGGGCATAACAGAGAAATGTGAGACATTTTCATGGACCATTTCACTCATGTGGAAGTGAGGTAATAGATGAAATTATGTGAGGATGAGAGATAGGTAGGGTAGAGGAACATTTGGTCCTTCTCTTGTGTTTCATGTGGACGAGGTGACTCAGGGAAACAACAGTGCTAGGTGAGCTGGTGAGGTCACAGATGGAGATCATAAAATCAAATGTAAAGGAAAAGCTCTTCCATTAGTCAGCCTGGAGACTGAGCTTGGAGAAAAGAAGAAAAGAAAGAAAAAAGGCAGAACAATGCTAGAAAATTGATGTAAAGGGAGAAGTAAAATACAACTTGGCTTCTATAGCCCCAGGGAATTGTTTTTATAGTCACTGTGAAGGCTATGTTTGGTGGGGACTTTTTCCTCCAGGAAGGCAGAAAACAAAGCCTGTGTAACATTATTTTTGATGTTCTTTCTTCAGGTCTACCTTTACTGTCCAGAAAATGTATCTTCATTTTTCAGGCTCAGAATATATGTGTTGTATAGTTCTAAGTATCCAAGAGGATATTGCAGAAGTGCAAGAACAGATGGATTCCTTTCTCCTCTTGAGCCAAGCCTACCTCTGCTTCACTCACCCACTTGAACATTGTTTTTCTGTGTTTTTTTTATAACACATGCCCTACTTTATGGTTACATCTAAGTGGATGGAATTCCATGAGTTATTGTAATCAAAATCAACAGTTTTTGAACATTTTCTTCTGCAACTTGAAAGATTCAGCTGTAATTCCTACTATGCATCTACTTAAATCATGGTGCTGTTTTCTCTCTTACCATGAGAATGCTGTTTAGCTCTTCAAATGGAATAATGGACTTTCTTAAACAAGTAACACCTTTTATTTTCCTTACTAAACTTACTTAAAAAAATACTTTAAAGTACTTTTTTATGTATAAAAAAGTAGTGTTGTAAAAAACAATTTGGGCATACTTCAGTCAGTAGATAAGGGAGACTTCTACCGTAGATAGAAAGCTTAGAAAGACAGGAAGGAGTTCTTCAAACCAGGGTTTTTTTTTCAGACATAAGAAAGATCAGTGAAAAAAACCACATGTATGAAGGAATTTCCATGAAAAAGAAAAGGATAAAAAATGACATTCCATTTTTTGTGCAGTTCTTGATAAAGGATGTGAAGGCATAGTGTTAATATTAGGGGGGGAAATAAAAAAAAGTAGTATTTGTTTCTGTTCCACTTGTCCAGACTTTTCCAAAAGTTTGGCCACAGTATATAAGGAGCTGGGACTTTTCATTCACATTTTCTACCCAGTCTCTAAAAAACCTGAAATGTGAGTTGCTACCAGCTACATCCAGGTCTATATATGCTTAATACCCCATGGCCTGTGAGTGGGTGACCTCTGGGAACTTCAGTTCTCTGGGAGGATCAGTGATGTTCTCTGAAATATCCATGTGGACTGACTCTGGTGTCCAAATGGCCTAATTATAACTTGAAAATGCCATTTTTGGTGACTGCCTTGAGTTTCTGCTGTGTGATGGATGCATCAGCTGTGTCTGCTCTGGAAAATATTTGAGTCCTGTGGATGCCCAGGGAATGTCCTTGTGGTTCAGGGGCTCATGAGACCAATGCTCTGGTGACTCTGCCTTCACCATCTCAGGAAAATCATGGAGAGTAGAATTTGACTCCAAGCTCTAATAATCTCAAATGCAAGGATCAAATCTCTTGTTGTTTATGATCCCTCTGCATTCAGCAGAATTATCTCCCAGTGCAGAATAATTGCCCACAATGGTTGAACTGTATCTTCTGAAGAAGCCTTCCTTTTTTACCATGTTTCTAAAGACATCCCAGCTAAGTAGCTTAGGCTGGATGCCCCAATTCTACATGATGAAATTAAGCCAACCTTTAATCTGTGGATTTTTCATATGCAAATAAATTAATGAATGTTTCATTTTCATCTCCCCCCCCACCCATAGAAGCAATAATTAGATATGACCCTGAGCTGATTATGCTGCAACACACAAGTACACAGCACTTCAGGAGTCAGAAAGAAGAGAAAAAGGATAGGTATTGGTAGCATAGAAAGCAAAACTGGAGGTGTATAATCACATTTTATATTTTATTCCTCAGAAATTGTAATGACCTAAAGTACTCAACACAGCATCCATCACTGCCTAAAAGAAAATGACACCAGACTATCCAGTATTGTATTTTTTCTACTGGAAATGAGGAGAATTCTTGATTTGTGTTCCATTCGCAGCTTTTCCTCCACCCTCCCCTTCATTCTGGCAACTCCCAGCTGCCTCGTGTGAACATTCCTGTAGATGTTTCTAGTACAGAAGGAGGTCAGTTTGAAAGACTCTGTTTTGAATTATATTATTTTTTATGACACTTTATGCCTATTAATTAGATGAGTCATAGACTTGATTCACTGTATAGTTTATATTTACAAATAGTCATAAAAGAAGTACTCAAAGACCACGAGCTAAATCTCTAAATGGAAGTTGTCTTCTAAATGATAAAATCATAAAATAATAAAATTCCAGGAATTATTAAAAAGAAAGAATAAAAAATCAAAAAACTAAATAAACCATGAAAAACAAACAAACAAACAACCACAATTAAGAAAAGAACAAGAAAGACCATACTTTAGAAATGTATTATGGCAGTGGAAATGTAAGGAAAGGAGAAACATGAATGCATGCGACCTTTCCTACTCCTAATCCCATAGACGCTGTGGTGAATTATCAGTTGTGTAGTAGGTGTAAACAGATAACAGCAGCCTGATGTCACCTTTAAACATGATTCATAATACCCATAAGACTTGATTTTAAATCATTACATTTTTTAAAGTAATAGAACATATTTCATAGGATCATTATAAAAATTGGAGGAATATAAACTCACCAGCACTAATAAATCATATTATGTTGTACAGTTATGCTGAATTAAGAGAAAATATTTACTTAGAAAATATCATTGAATATCATATATCAGGAGAGTTAAATTATAATGATTATGTTTAATAAATGTATGTTTTTTGGGGGGAAAAAGGGAGCAAAGAGTACTAATAACTGAATATTATACTGGAAAAATAGGAGTTCCTCTTGCTTTCACCAATATGAATCTTCCCAGAGAAAAGAGGTAACTTTGAAAAAGTAAAGTTGGTTAATCTTTGTGGACAGAACCTGGATCCTTCTGTAAGGAGTGACATAAATGGGTTCATTATTACTTTTAGGGCATGGTGGGCTGTAATTGGGGAAGGGATCAGTCTGCCCCAGTGCCTGTATACGTTTGGGAAAGAGAAAGGCATTTCATCGTTTAACTTCCAACCACTCGTAACATCAAAGGAAGAGAAAGGAACACAAATTTTTTTGCTACAGACCTTGATTCCTCCATCTTGGGACATTTTATCACAGTAGAGTTGGCATTTGCTTTTTACAGCGTGGGAGTACTAATTTTTTCAGAGTTGGTGTGTGCATTGTAGGAGGAGGCAAAGTCAAGGCCAGTGCTGGGGATGGTCAGAACAGTCAGGCACGCAGAGCCAGGTGGAACAAGATGTTTGGTTTAATGTAACTCAGGTGACAAACCAGGTCTGTTTTCGTATATCTGCTCAGCATTAACAAAACTTTTTTAATTCCAAAAGCATCCTGGTGAGGAACAGGGTGTGAGAGCTGCAATTCATGAAAGCTGCTGTTTTGTCCTTGACCTTTACATTTCAACACTTCCACAGGCTGCTGGAGTTTGTTATTAAATGCCAGCCTGGAGTTATGAAGGAATGAGAAATTATCAATTACACAAAGAATTGCCTTTCAAATGAGGATCAATACAAATCCTCATATTGAGGCGAGCAGAGCTACATGCAGAAGCATTCAAATTTGGGAATGGAGGGAGATAATTGTATTCTGAGGCCACTTTCTGCTGTGGATAAGTCTGCAGGAGGAGCACCGTGACTGCTGGAAGACTGAAAGCTCATGGAAGGGGAGACATTCACCAGAATACTTTTAGTTTCTTGGTGTGCAAACAGGAAAGGGATCTCGGGATGTTATAATGACATAAGCCGTCTTTTGGGACTTTTATGCAACTATCCCAGTGAAGTTCATCTCTCAAGGGTTAGTGGATGTGTAGTAGCAGGTACCCCAAGGTCTGTGTGGAAGCCTACAGCTGAGCTGGCTATAATGGTCCAATAGGGTTAAAACCAGGCAATTTTACCTCCAGAGAAACCAGGGAATTTGATCAGTTTATGTGTTTTACACATCTATCTCAAGATGAGGATATGGAGCCCTAAAAAGGCTCTGGCCCCATTATATATAACTATAGGAACTTCAGATGTCTGTCAGAGCAGAGGTCTATATTTCTATGCTCAGATTCAAATGGCTTTCCTGCTGCCCTCCTTGTTAATAATTGCTACATTCCACCCTCTTTTATTCTCATAGCACTCCTAGTTTATTGCTCTGATGTTTACTGTGAGCGAAAATATTATTGCATTAACAGACATACAATTCAGGTGTAAATTTATTTGGGGAAAAAAAGAGAACTGAAGTGATGGCAGCCCCAACACTCCCTAAAACTTTTGATATACCACCTGTGCTCCAGGTCATGTTGTGTACAAGAGTCTTCGCAGGTGGAAATTGCATTTTCTGCTCTAAATGAAACTACATTAAGCCCTAATCTAATTTGCTCTGGAAAGGTGCTTGAAGAGTTTTGGGGTAAAAAAAATACTTCTGGAACACTGTGAAGTAACATAACTAGTAATAAATATTACTTAAGAGGGCTTAGGAAATTTGGAAGAAAGCATGAAGAAGGCGTGAGAGATTTTCACCAAAATGCTGACTCTTACATGTAGTAAAAATCTTTATTTTAATACGGTGCAACATGATTTTAATCCATTCAGAAGTGGCTTTGAGGTTTGTTTGAGTTTCAGGTTTTTTTGTTTTTTTTTTTTTTTTTTTTTTTTTTTTTTTTTTTTTTTTTTTTTTCCCACTTTTGAGATTTTGCATTGGGCCAGTCAGGATCCTCCCTCTTGTCCAGGAATTTGTGGTCAAACTTGGATTGCAAATCTGTGGCAGGGTGTAGGAGCCCTTACTCATGCATACATTCAATATATTGTCTGATGTTGATTAAGAGAAATGAAATGTTTTCAGAGAAATCTCATCTATTCTGGGGACAGACATATGTTCAAATACAATGAAAACACAGTTTCTGTTTGTGATTCTTCTAATTCAGCATAATGCTTTAATTAAAAAAACTGGCACATTAGCTGCTATTCAGAATTGGTAGGCTAAGTAGTATTTTTAAATTATTTTCTGAAGGTTTTCTAATGCTTTGCAATTCTTCCAAGAAAATTACATGGTACAGGATAGTCTATTAACTATTTGATCTGCTATTCATCAAAGACACTACATCTTGGAAATGGCCACCAAAAGTTAGAAGACAGCATCAAAATTGGGAAAAGTTACAGGAATTTAAGAAATTCCCTCATTTTTCTATCCTGACCTGCAGATTACTGCTGGTTCTAAAATATGGCAATAGAACAAAACACATCAGGACACTTAATTATCCTGAAAACCTTCAGAAATAAAGGTTTCTGTTAGATGTCTGTCTGGTATTATTTTTTTTAAGCACTTTGGAAAATTGCATCTGAGATGAGATAAATGCAGCTGCACATTTAAATTAAGATTATCTTCAGGCTAGTAATCTCATTTACTGTTCAGCAATTTTAATTCAAATCAAGACAGTACAATTAGTGTCATCATCCTGCCGGTGTTGCTCATTGCTTTATGGTTGTATTTACTGTTAAGACAACTCATATCAAGTATAAGTCAAGATAATACATTATTAAAAGGAGAATATGTCAGTAAGTATTGCTGGTACAGTCTGATGAACTGGACTTCCCTTCAGACATGGATTCTGTGTTGGCTCTAACAGGAAGGTCTCATTAAATCACTTGGCAAACTTAATAAATTTCCATTTCAACATGGAGAGTAATTTATTTCAAATGACATTCTGGAAAGTAGTTGTTTTCTTTATTTCTTTTAATTGCTGGCTTGACATTATAGTTGTTTTAAATATTTAAATTATAGGTATTAAAATTTTAAGTAGTTGTCTGTATGATAGATTTTGTTCCTCCTGATAAGAAGGGGTTTTGTTGTTACCTGTCTGGGCTGGGTTTAGGATGGTGTTTGTTCTGAGTTCCATTAAGCTGCAGCTTGTCTGAATATAAAAATGAATATAAAAATGTCACCCATTTCAGATCTAGAAAATGGCCGGGGGTTTGGAACACACTTTGCCTTCCCAACTCCCAGAGGTTTGAGAAGGGTTTATCAGTATTAGTCTTTATTTTCTGCATTACATTAGGGTGTCCCAGAGGAATCTGGATTTCCACGGGTGGGCTGTTTTCTCCCAGGCTGCAGCATTAAGTACATTTCTGAATTTGGAGTCCTGGCAGTCTAATTGTATTTTTTTTAATGAAAATGCTGTTTTTCTCTGTGATTCTGTATGTGATCTGTGATGACTTGGTGCTTCCACTTCAGTCTCAGTGAACCCCCTGAACCCCACTAGTAATGTTTCCTCTGCAAAGAACTGTGAGTAGCCCATTCCAGGAGGAGTAAAGGAGGACAGGTTTGTCCTGGGGGTGCTTCCCTTAAGATATTGGTCTTGCAGTCAATAATTTCATGACTGTAAAGAGGAGATCTCCCCACTGTACAATCTCTTAAGTCAGACAGAGTGCAAGCAGGAAGGAGTTTTTTACAAGGAAAAGCAAAGATGTGAAGAAAGGAAATCAAAAACTCTGGGAGGAACTTTAAACAAAAGCAGGACACTTTAGGTTGTGTTTGAATTGCGTGTTCAGTGCATAGTTTAGAGTCAGACTTATAAATGTACATGTTGTTTAGGTATATAGAGAGAGCTGGAGGGGCATGACTGTACTGTTGTTTGGTGGGCAATGTAAACTGTGCCAAAAGTGTGTTGTTGTCAGAAGCATTTCTAGTTTCTTACCATAAAGGTGTCTAATGTATATCTGATTTTAAGCTGAGTAATGGGATTGATTTGGGTGGACTATTCATGTTTACATTATTGCTACCAACCACCTTACTGCTCCAGCAGACAAAGTGGTGCTATTGAGACCTTGAAGTGCACTCAGAGCTCAGTGACTGTGTGTGATACACACACACACACAAACATACACACACACACACACCTGTCTATTAATCTATATATATGTTTTCATAATTAAGGAAATATTATAGAGCATCTTCCCTGCTCTTATAGAGATTCTCTCCCATGTGTGTTTGTGAATCAACCCTGCATGAAATGCCTTTTACCTTGGCTAATAAATATGGTATTAAAAAAGATGATCCTTTTCTTATTCACAGTTTCTTCTTTTTGGAATATGCGGCGTTGGGTTTAATAGAGGGTATCTGGGTAAAAGGAGGGAATGGTAGAGAGAAAAATTTCATGGAGCATGGAGAATTCCATTGTGGCAGAGTCATTCATGCTTCTCATAAGATAGTACTCTGGTACCTCAAATCTGATAATCCAGTTCTGTAGTAGTGGATTAAAATGCTGGAAAGTGCCAGGATTCAGCAGATTGAGCAAAAAAATCAAAGATAAAGCAGTTTCTAATTGTTTAGTCAGCGAGGTTCTACCAAAAACTATAAAGAAGGATCACCTGTCAGTTGTTTTTATTGTAACATAATTTGTGGTTGGCTGCTTGTTCCCTGAATGTAAATCAAGCAATGTGAATTTTGGCCTTTTCTTTGCTTAACTGGGTGGATTGAACAATAACCCTTCAACAGGGCAAAAAATTATCAGAACTTGAGAACATTTAAGACTGATTCAAGATGTGCCCAGTGAGCTTTGGACCAGTCAAAGTCATCCAAGAAAATGGATCCCAAATAAACTGAGGAATTAATTTAAGAACCTCCCCTCACTCTGAGAATAAATCATCAGGTAAAAGCAGCACTTGCCAGAGCCATTCAAAGTTATGAGCCAAGATCAAGTTCTGACTAGTGCTGCAAAACTTGGAAGAAGGAGGGGAAATAAAACACCAAGGATACTTTATTATTTTTGTTGTTAATTATTTCAGTAATATTTCAGTATTTTGCCATGTTATTTAACAGCTCCAGTGACAAAGTGTGAGAGAAAAATAAGACACTGAAAAATATGATGATTGGTGTAGAGCCAATGCAGTGAGGTTTGACTCTCATAAAGGAACATAAATTGAAGCATTTCAGTCGATATTAGTGAGATTTGGACCAAGCCCAGTCCTAAAAAGCTCAGTTTTTTCAGGTAACTATTGGTGTCATTGGACAGACTGTATTCCATTCCAAAGGGAACTCTCATTCTTAAAGTTGAATTTAAAATAATTTTGCCATCTCAACTTATGTAAACTAGACCATGGGTTCTCTCCTTTAAACCTGCCCTAGTCTGAAGGAAAAATAAGCCCTTCTGTGGTTGTCTCCCCGGGGGTGTGGGGCTTGTGGTTGGGTTCCCCAGGCAACAGGAAAGGTTGATTTGATGTTACAGCCTTTTTATAACAAATAGGATGTCTCCCCTCTACTGTCCTGAATACGAACATTCAGAAATTAGGCATTTTCAGAGGTCTTATTACCCTTCTATCAAGTCATGATGATGCTGAGAGAGGGGTTCTTTTTTGAGTAGGATCACATCCAAATGTGCATGTGAGTTCACATCAACGTTGCACGAGCTCACAAACCTTGGTGCCTTTAGACTGCAGCTGGAAAACCGCACAGGATTCATATTCAACAAATACAGACCTACTGCCTTCATTCCCTTAATCTTAAAAGCCCTGTGTTTAATGTTTTAATTAGTAAATAAATATTTAGTTGTGATAAGCAAGTTTATTAAAAGTGTTGAGATTTATTGGTAAAGACTCTTTTATTTGGCTAGACATGTTTATCAGCTAGATTTGCATCCTGTGCTTTTAAATGCTCCATACTGAAAGAAAATTACATTTCCTGCCCTAAGGCAATAGCTTCGTTTATGTATTTTCCTAAACAGAATACTGGATGCAATTTGCCGCTGTTGCATTTTTTTTTTTTTGGACTTTTTAATCAAACGATGGTATTTATTTCATAGTTATTTATGCAGTGGAATTATTTGAGTTATAAGTGGCTAAGACTGTGACTTGAAATTTCTTGCATTTTGGAAGTGGTTGCCTGTGTCGGCACTGGGAAATTCTTATTAATTAATCTTACTAATAATTCTTATTAGTAGCCCCTTGCAAGGTGCAGTAGCTGTGACAGGCACAGTGTGAATGAAAATGCTCAACTGAATCAGAGATCCAGAGAGTCTCAGCTCTTCTCAGAACATGCTGTTTGTGCCTCTTTTCTCTTGTTAGTGAGACTGGCAGGTATTGGGGTAAAAGATGAATAAATACTGAATACAAAGCAATATACTCTGTCCTTAGGCAGAGCCAAGCTATGTCAGCTTAAGACAGTTCAATTTGCATATGTAATAGAATATTTTTTTCCTGTTTAACAATTAGGAAAGTAAAAGTTAATAAATGACAGGAAAATATTAAATTATATTTGATAGCAGGCCACCACAAGAATCTGAAAAAAAATCTTAGTTTGTTCTTAGTATATGAAAATTAATAGACCTTTATAAATTGACTACCATAGTGTGGTACACTCAGGTTTTGTTTTCTATGTACAGTGTAAAAGTATCACAGAATCACAGAATGGTTTTAGTTGGAAGGGACATTAAAACCCATCCAGTCCCACCCCCTGCCATGGGCAGGGACACTTTCCACTAGCCCAGGCTGCTCCGAGCCTCATCCAACTTGTCCTTGGACACTTCCAGAGAAGGGGGAATAAATCTAGAGATTTTCATGATGTGGTTATGATTTGGAAAGGAACTGATTGGTTCATCTTGAAGGAATTGTTCTCATCTGGAATTATGTCTTTCAAAGGTTTTCCAAGTGTGCATGGACCAGATTGGTCAGTTCCTGTGTTTTAAGCTGTTTACAAATATCATGTTAACACCTGAAATTTGCTTTCAGAGCAGTGGTAGGTAATTCTTTCACTGGCACATTGTTCAATTTTTGATAAACAGAGTCTGTAGTGAAAAGCATGAAATAGGTGGTTTTTCTTTATTGGATGCCATACCTAGAGTGCAGTTCACATAATATACAATTTCTTTTAACAGACTGAATCAAACACAAATCACAGAATCATAGAGTGGTTTGGGCTGGGAGGAACCTTAAGGACCATCTAGTTCCAATCCTCTGCCATGGGCAGGGACATCTTCCTCTAGAGCTCCATCCATCCTGGCCTTGGACACTTCCAGGGATGGGGCAGCAAATCAATGCCAAGTGATCACCTCACAGATCTTTCATAATTCAGTAAGCATGATGCTTGGAACAATTTTAAAATCATGACAGTGAAGTTCAGTTCACAGCACATTCCAACAGGAAAACCTGCCACAACTCTTCCCTGTATTTCTTTTGTGTTGTGCATCAAAAGAGTGACAGCCATGTATGTTTGGGGCAAACTCACACGTTTCACCCTGGAAAAGGAGCAGCCTCTAACTGCTGTTTCAGGAGGGTGGTGGGGATGAAATGTATCGGTGTTGCTCTTTATGTGCATGAAGGAAAGCAATGACAATCTGATTTTGAGCCCATTCTTTTTCATTTACCCCCAGTGCTGATTCGGCTGAGCTGGGCTCTTGTAAGTGCAAAGTCAAGGCTCTGCTTTTCCTGCAATTCACCTGCTCTTCAGACAATTAAAATTAAGCAGCTCTATGTTTTCCATATTGTCAGCAAAAGGAGGCACGGGGGTAATTTTATCCAGTGCTTTAGGTGCCTGTTTAGGATGGGAGGAATCACACCGAATACGCACTTCTCGCTTGTCTAATATGGTTTACAGGCACAACTTTAGGGTGGCTCATATCAGGGAAGACAAATTCTGTGCTCCTTCCCATTCGTTGCCTCCAAGTCCTGCTTTTAGATTCTCTCTTTTGTGGGAATGTCTATCCCAAGTTTATATAACAACTCCTTATTCACTCTTACCTTCTTACAGGGGAATATTGCCAATTTGAGCAATAGAATCACAGTTTGGGTTGAAAATGACATTAAAGATTGACTTCCATCCCCCTGCTCCATCTCGTGACAATGTTTTTGCAAGATGAATAAAAACCCAGTTTAGGTCATTCATTCATTCAATTTTCCTAGAAAGCCTGGATTTTTCTCCTACTGTGGTGTTTTAAATCTGCCAATTAAACATCATCTGCTTTTTATCCTGCGAGTATATTCCACCTCCAAACAGACATCGCTTGGCAGAGCTTGGAAGGTTTTAGGGTTCTTTTTGAATGGGTTTCAACCAATATTATGGTTATAGTAATAACTTGTGTTATAGTATTATAGTTCTCTCTAGAGCATTCTTAATTGTATATTTTGAAACAATATAATATTGTTCATGGAAGTTTACTGTTATCTTTAATATGGTCACAAGTCTTCCTACGAAGTGTAAGTATACCTGGGATGGTGACTCTCATCCCCCATGCTGTGCACACAGTGCTATAATTTTATTTTGTTAATTATATAATTTAGTTGTATAAATCATGTCCAGAAATCGTGTTTTACAAGTAATAAAATTAAAAATAGTAAACTGTTTTATTTGCATCGTGGATATGTGAGTTCTGTTAATGCAGATGTACTAAATAGCTGTAGCTAATATTTATGTGTTAATATTTATAGATAAATGACATTTGCAATGGAAATTTGCTTGCAGATTTGCCATTATGATATAAAACTGACTTCTGCAGAATGTTTAATGAGCCTCACATATTGGCTTCTGGTCTTTTCGTTCCTACAATTTATGTTGTCTTCCTTATAAACCAAGTTCTTTATAAACGAGTTTGGTTTAAGTCAATTCTCTGTAACTGAGTTACATTTTCCAGAAATCAGAATGTCAGATATTGCCAGTTTTAGATGTGGGAAGAGACTTGTTTTTCAAGTGATCTTCCTTCAAACTTCTGTGGAACTTTGTGTCCAATGTGTATTCCAGCAAAAATGCTGGAATAATTTTGGGGTTTATATATTTTTTGAGTTAGCAATCACCCCTCTTTCCTGCCCATTAGTAAATAAATAAATACATTAAATCAGCCATAGAATTCCTTGATAATTTGCACTCATGTATGTCAAAAAGGGAATACATTTTCCATCATTTTCATTTTAATTCTGTCACTACATTGAGCACCCCTGTATTTTTATGCTGCCACCTGAGGGATATTGAAAGCATTACACAAAGCTCCCTGGTGGAAAAAACAAATGGGTTTGGCATCTGAGGAAGGCACAAGTGTCTGAATAACCTCATAAACATTCTTGTGGGTAGAGAAGCAGTGGTGCTGCTTTTGAGATTGTTCAGTGCTCATACTGGCATAGGTTGGGGCAAATGCCAATCTCCAAAAAGGAGACACCACAAACTCACTCTGTTCAAAAAGCTCGAAGCTGCATTATGTATTATTTTTTATTATTATTATTATTATTCTGTTTTGTTTTGTCTTTCTGTTATAGAACCAGGTACTCTGCCAAAGCCTGTTTTGGTTTCTTTTCTGTTAGGTTTGACAGGAGTTTTATCAGTTTATGTTGCTACTGTACTCTCAGATGTCTATTATTCAGACTTCTTCCCTCTTGGAGTGGGTGTCCTTTGGCCACTGGAACAATGTGAACAGTCTCCAAGAGATATCATAATCCTGGACAGCTCCAAATATCTTGAGAGGAAATACTTCAAAACAGAATCACAGAGTGCTTGGGATTGGAAGGGACCATTAAAGCCCATCTAGGTCCAACCTCCTGCCATGAGCAGGGACACCTTCAATAACATCACATTGCTCAGAGCCTCATCCAAACTGGCCTTGAATATTTCCAGGGATGGGACAGCCACAAAATCCACATCATCACAAATAATGACTACTTTTTCTTCCACTCATGTACCTGGAAGATTGGTTTGGATGTGATAAAGCATGTAAAATTCTGTACCTACCTCAGACATGGAGACGGGCTTGGTCCAAGTGCACAGTAAAAATGTCTTGTTAGAACTGGGCCTAAACTGCAAGCCTTGATAGGAACCTTATTGCTTCTGCTTTCTGTGGTGATTTACAGCATTTCTTATTTGTGCTGTGCCTTGTTTTCCATGAATTGTAATAGCAGAGCTAATCAAAACCCACAATAAATACTGATATCAGTGACATTAGATCAGCAAGGGGCATTAATACTCATTGCAAAAAAATCCTGGAAGATAAATTATTGGAGGAAGAATGGGCATTTCAGCTGATTTTATTGAGACACCAGAAATTAAAATACAGTGCAATATTGACATTAAAGTAGGCTCCCTTTATTTGATTTGCTCAGTAATACAATCAGTAACTTCTCGGTAAATTTATCATACTTAGTTTGTAATGGATTCAGTCAAGTTAGAAACCAAAATAACAGTCCCCTCCAAAACCAGCCCAATCCTAATGCTTAAATCCTTATTTAAAAATCCCGTTCCACCAAAATAATTCTCCTTCTGTGTCTGGCAATTAAACGGAGCATAATTTGGCATCCTGACATTGCTGATCAAGTTATGAGTTGCGAATATTGTGCTGTTCCCCAATGAGTCTCTCTGCAGGGCTCAGTTTGCTGCACTTACCAGCCAAGACACAGATCCAGCGTGACCTGCAGCTCACCACCTGAAAAGTGTTTCACCTGCATCTGAACAAACTTGACTTTGAGCCTGGAAGGCATTAGTAGACCCAGGGTAAGGTGAAAATTTATTCCATTCAAATTTGCGAGAAGGGAAAGAGTAGGTGTTTGGGGACAGACACGTGCCTTGAGTTTCCTTCAGGCTGCTGTCTGGAGCCTCCCATCATTTTTCTTTCCATGAGCCCGTGTTCTGGAGGGGGATCTGTTGTTGAGGGGATTCCCTTAGGCCACTGTAATTTTCAGTGTATTTTATTCTGGAAGGTGGGAGCTTTCTGTCTGGGAGACAGGGAAATGAAGCGAATCTCATTTAGAGGAGCTGTGCTGCTGCCTAATTTCTGTATTGTTAAAGCACAAAATTAAATTCTTGGTAGCTCTGCAGTTTTATATAATTACCACCATTTTTCACTGAGGAAGGGAAAAAATATTAAAAATTGCTGTTTACGTGGAGGGCCATCCAGTGATGGTGCAGGAGTGTGTGGCCAAGGCTCAGGTCCTCTAGAACTACAAATATTGATGAGTTCACCCCCTCTTGCCCTTAATATTTTATTCCTGCAGTCTTTCATCTCTCTGACAACATTGCACTCTGAAATTCATGATGTCCAGCACTGGATTGCATGCGAGTTCCAGCAGCTGTATCTGACATGCTGTGAGGAAGAAAAAATCATTCTCAGATTCATGATTTGTGATCCTGGCTGACCTGACATTTGTGAGGGAATGAGATTGCACTGCTTTTTCTTCTCTGCTGAAAAAAATCCATGTTTTCCATTATAACATCTCGATACTTCTAATAAAGTGTTGCAGATGTGCTCACCAGTTCTTCCCTGGCTTGTTTTGAAAGTGCAAATTATAAAGTCACCAATAATCCCTTGAGCAACATAGCTATGATTAGTTTGTTTTTTTTTTTTTTAATCTGGTGATAGTTTGTGTAGATAAAGGTTTTGTAGGTAAAGATTTCCACCTTAAAGCACAACTGTGTTTACCAAAATGTTTTTCTTACCTGCACTAAGAAACATCCTGAAGGAATTTCAGTCCTGGTGATTTGGATGCCTCTCAGCCTGACTTAAGCAGTGGGAGCTTAAAAACTGATTTATCCCTTAAAGAGAAGAGTATGTGTTACCAAGTATATTGTATTGAGGAGCTGAGAGCTCCATTGATAGATTATTTCTCAAATCACTGCAAGAAATAAACAGCCTCACAAATTTAATCAAACAGGTATAAAGCTCTTTAAATGTTTAGAGCTGAAGAAAAGGGACACGGGAGTTGAATGAGGAGCAGGAGAGGAGATGAAATTGTTACTTAACTACCAGTTTCTGAAGGGAAATATGTTTAGGGAGTGCATTTTGTCTTGTATGTATTGAAAAGAAGGCAGCATTAGGAGGAGATTTTTACACCTAGTGGGACTTTTATGTTGTTGTAGACAGGAATAGAAGAGCAGGATTGATGCTCTGAGTGTAGGAAGCACATCCATTTCAAAATTTCCCCGGATTTAGCAGCGTAACCTGTTCTTTCCCCTTTAACATTTTAAAACTTTTTTCTTGTAGGAATTCATTGCAATGCCAGTATAAAAATACTTGAAGCTATAATACAAACTTTGGGCTCATTCCAGTTATGATGAAGTCAGTAGGAGTCTTCCTACTGACTTTGGATGAGACTTATGGTTGCTCTCCCAGTAATTATTTATGCCTTCTGGAAAAGAAGCATTTTTTACACGAAAGTCTAACCCATCTACAGACTCTTTGTGGAGTTCTCAAGGTTTTATTTAAGCCTCTCTAAGATAAGATACAACAGTACAGAAACCATTGAATCTCTGGGTTTTTTTGGTGGCTTTTTTTAAGCTGACAGAAAGGAAAGAGTTTTCTATTATATCCATCTTTAGACATTTGAATAAATTGCCTGATTGTTAAAGATCTAAGCATTCACACTCCAGAAGAACACTTTGTGTTAGTAAATGACGCAGGATGTTTTTCCCCCCAAACAGAGAACTGAAAAGAGAAGCAAATGTTCCGAAAATTACTCACTGTAACCTATTCTGCCTGGAAACAAGCTATACCTGCTTTCCTCCTTTATGTCTTCCTTTATGGCTTCCAGAATCATGTCATTTTTTGATAACAGCTTTCTGCCTGAGGGGTTTTGCTGGGTTTTGATCTTTGTGAAAGCAAGTGCAAGGGCTTTGCTTCTCCAGGGATGGTGGAGCTTGTGGGAGAGCTCAGCATCAGAGAGTAGCCAACAGTGGTGGCTGTCGAGGCACGGCTTGGAGCCTCATCACGCAGAGCAGGAGGAGCTGTGACAGCCAGGAAGGTCTCTCTGGGTTAAGGGATGTGAGGCAGGAGTATGGGAAGGGCTCAGGTTTGTATGGAAACGTTTGGTGCAGAGGGGCTCCATCACGTGTTGGGAGGGTTGGGTAGGAAGAGGTGTTTTCAGTGACAGAGGGAGAAACCTGGTCTAGTGGAAGGTGTCCCTGCCCAAGGCAGGAGGGCAGAACCGGATGGTCTGTAAGGTCCCTTCCAACCAAACCGTTCTGTGATTTTGTGATTCTATGATTTTGGAACTGCACAGAGTGATGGGTGCAGTGTGGAGAGCAATTGGAGATGTTGGGACATGTGGGAGTGGAGAAGTTGTGGCGTTTGCCACAAATTAAGAACATTGCTGTATCTGCAGAGGTAGAGACCAAAGATCTGCTTCTGCAAGTAGCTTTAACAGCTCCTTAAGTCATCAATAAAGCTGAGTTATCCTTCTCTTCTGGATTCAAGGAATTTTTGAGATAAAAGTTCCATCTGTGACATCTTGTTTAATAATTCTTGGGTTTGTTTAACTGCTTTTGGAGTTCTTTAATGTATGGCTCCAAGATATCTATGACAAATGTTTGTATGTGAGAAAGTATTTATTTTCCCCTGTCTAATCACTCAGTACAGTTTTCCCCAAGGTCTTGTATAATGAGAACAATGAATAATTACCTTCTATTCACCTTTTCCATGAAGTTTAGAAATGCATAGGTCTCCTCTTTTTTCTTTTTACCTTTCTGCACAAAGCTCATTTGGAATGGAAAAATTTTTGTACCTTTGTTACTCTTGTCTGTATTTTCTTTTCTTCAGTCCAGCTATGGCATTGCAGGCACAAGTGCCCCCCACATCTATATGGGTTTCAGGGTAACAGAGTCTGCATTGTTCTATAAGCCTTTCAAAATAGTTCCTTGTGTTTGTGTTCTTGATCATCTCAGAACATTCCAGCTGTGCTTTTAGAGGACAACTCAAACTCATACGGGATTTCCTTCTAAGTTAATTGCTGAAGTAGGAAATACTGTTGTAAATGCACTGTTGGGGCATTGCAACAGTTTGTACTAAGCTGGCTTTAACTATGCTGAATGCTTTGGTAGCATGGGCAGATTTCACTCCTTCACCAGCTCTAGATCAATTACAGACATAAAGATGAGCAGAGAACCAAAGCAGATCCCTGTGGGATTCTGCTCATAGCTTCCCCTAATTGGGAAAATGGACTGTCTTTGATCTGTTAACAGGACACAGATCTGTGAGGGAATTTTTCCTTGTACTGGATAGTTTCTTGAAGGGCTTCAGTTAGTGAATCAATGACAAAATACTGCTGATGTGGTGGTACTGTTCAAGTGGCTTATAAACCTCAGTTGTACCTTGCTCAGCTACCCTTGCCTGGTGATCTGTTTGTATGCAGTAGATGGATCTTAAAATCTCTAACTTCATAATTGTGGAGAGAAAAACAGACAAAAAACCCTGTACAATTGAGTAAGAAAATTTTGATAGTAAGTGGAAGAGAAACAGAACAGAAATCTGAATAAATTTAATCAAAATTTGAACAAAATTGTATTTTCCTATTTTCCTTGAAATGATTATGATGAAATAATAAGAATACTTTTTCAGAGAACATTTATCTTTAGGCTGCAACCTTTGGATATAACTAAGATTTGGAGTGTGTTTATAGTAAGTTCACCTCATAATCCAAGGCCTTTCGAACTCAAATGACTTTATTCATCTTCCTACTTTGGTTTTGTCATTTCTCTGACTCTCTTTGCCTTGCTATGATTTATTGATTAATTTCACTTAGAGATGTATTACAGACAGGATATTCCTACTGAGATTAAGTTCATCTGCTTAAGGATGTTCCAGTCAGCAGATCGGGGGTCAGTAAGAATTTGTTTCTTTGTTAGATTAACAAGGACTTTTGGGATTGACTTGTCCATTCTATGCTTTGGAACTGCCCTGTTGCCTGTAATCCATGTGGTTAGAAGGAGCCAGGACAATGGGGATGGTTGTAAAGTGCCATGTCCTCCTCCTGCTGTCGGGTTTACTTGTAACTTTTGCATTAAGGATTTAGACTGTAACTTAACTATAGGGTTGGGGGAGGGCAGTTTAAGTGTTTTATAATCCCTGAGGCAACTATTGCAGGCTGACTAGTGGTCCAGTTCAATTTTAAGTTTTGAATCTCTTCTAAGAGTCCAGATATTTTATATAATAAATTCTTAACAGTCTTCAGGTAAGTAAAATAAAGAGAAATTAAATTATATTAAAAATATTGAGAAAATTTTAGCTATAAGATCTGGCTTCTACTATCCCTTGTACATTACTACCCTTCACAGCTATTCTATATAATCATTTCTCATGTGCTTTATTATTTTGTTTCTGTTGTGTCAGTGTATTAATAAAAAGTCAGTATATGACTAAAATGCATCATTCTATTTTGTCAGTGGAAAACTGCCATAAAAAAAAAAAATAGAGACAGAGAGAGTCTGTTTATTGTTCTGACTGGGGAAAATAATTACAGAATCATAGAATGGTTGGGTTGGAAGGGACCTTAAAGATCATCCAGTCCCACCCCCCGCCATGGGCAGGGACACCTTCCACTAGCCCAGGTTGCTCCAAGCCCCATCCAACCTGGCCTTGGACACTTCCAGAGATCCAGGGGCAGCCACAGCTTAAGCCCTTATCATATTTAAATGAGACTCATGAAGGTGCCAAAGTATGAAGGGTTTATAATGCACATTTTAAGGAAAATTCATTCTCTGATTTTATGATGATGTGTCTCTTTCTCCAGCAAATTGTAGTGCTGTGCACAGTTTTATCTCACTCCTGCTTATTCAGGTGCACACATCTGGCAAGTCCTGGTGAAAACATTTAAACTGAGTGGGGTAAAAAATTACAACCTTGTCAGACAATCTTTATGTAAAAAAGCGTGTAAATCTGACATTATTCAGCTTTTGCCTAACACATGCAACTGAATTACTATGTTTATTAAAATGCTTGTTTGCATTATTTCCAGACAGAAGTCAAAAAAGACAATATTGTATACAGAGGAAATATATTAGTTTTCTGGGAAATGGAAGAGTTTTATTTCATCTGTGTCTTGAGACAGTATTAATATTTATTATGTAAAAAAAGCTTTTTTTTTTTTTTTTTTTTAAGAT
>VXBX01009825.1:505862-525457 GCA_013400415.1 Scytalopus superciliaris | reverse complement strand
TTTTTTTTTTTTTTTTAAGATTGCAGCAAGTACGTGATAGCTTAGGGACAATTCCTCTGGTGCAAGGCACAGACCATGTTCTCAGCTTTATGTACCTGATAAATGTTGTTCAGATTTTGTCAATGTCACAGGAGCCATTAGCAGATCGCTTCAAAAAGTTCACTCATTTAAAAATGAACTGAGCTTTCTTTATGGACATCCATTATTAAAAAGAAATATAACAGAGTTGTCGTGAATGACTTTCATCTCACATCAGTTTCCCACCCATGGAACTGTGTTGCCTTCCAGGGACCAGTTTCTAATCTGTAACCAATACAAATTGTAAAGTCAAAAGGGCCATTCTGATTACGTGTAATCTGACCTTTGGCATAACATATAACATAAATTTCCACCTGCATTATGTCTGATGATTAAGCCTGTGCTACTTTGAAAGGTGATGAATAATGTATCTCACCTGAGTTCATCTCAAAAAAAACTGCCGTGTAGTCTCAGCTCTCTTGAGTAAGTGGAAAAAGGACATGCACCTTTCCAGAAACAGTCGTCCCACGTGGTCAGCTACTTAAAGTGTAACAAAATGAGCTGTCCACAGAGGGTCTTGTCTGTCCCCACTGCCCCTACTCTGGTTTAGACTGGCCTTGTATTTAAACCAGCTCAAATTAGTTGTTATAGAATCATAGAATGGTTTGGGTTTGAAGGAACCTTCAACTTAATCTCATTTCACCCCCCTGCCATGGGCAGGGACATCTTCCATTAGCCCAGGTTGCTCCAAGCCCCATCCAACCTGGCCTTAGACTGTTCCAGGGATGGGGCAGCCACAGCTTCTCTGGGCAACCTGTGCCAGAGCCTCCCCACCCTCACAGAGAACAATTCTTTCTCAATATTCCATCTAACCCTGCCCTCTTGTTTGAAGCCATTCCACTTGACAGTGCTGATGAACCTTTCCCATGCAGATTTGTTATGAAGATTTCACTGAGCCCTGGTCAGTTCTCCTCTGGGTTTATTATTCCCACTTAGGATTTTATGGGTGTTCTGAGTGTGTTTAGCTTCAATACCCAAGTATTGAATCATGTAAATAGATTTCTGTCAACCAGCACAGGTAGAGTCACTCTTCTCCCTCTATAGAGAGGGGTAAAATTTCAGCTGAAACTGGATCAGAAGGACACATACTATTTGCAAGAAGTCTGCAAGATATCTGGGATGAGTCTATCCATATGCAGGCTTTTGCTTTTCAGTCAATTCAGCAAAATAAACATCTAAAACATTCCAGTGGAATATTCTAAAATCACTCAGTGAAAGCACATGGGTTATCAATGCCTAGTTACTCCATAGACCCTTTTTTTTTCCCCATTTGTGTATATATGACCCCTGTTAATCTTAACCTGCCTCTCCCCAGAGGTCATTTACCAAGTGTCATGTAAATAAACCCAAGGAATCTATTTCAGAGCTACTGTTTTCTCTATTCTTGGGGATTACATTTTTGGTATAAATTTATGGGGTTTTTTCCAAATCATGTTGTACTGATGTTAGTAGGAGCAGGAGGAAACTTTTGACACCAAACAGTCCTTAAGTGCAGTTGTCCTACACAAGAGTCACACTCAACACATGATCAGAGCAACTGTGATGACTAGGGGTAATTCTTCTTAGGTACTGATTTCTGATGCTATAATAATGGATTCTTCTATATCACAGCATTTTAAGTCAATTAATCTGAAAAAAGATTTTAAAATTAATACACTTTTGTTGTTTTTTTCTCCCAGTGTATCTTGATGTGAAATTTTCTGTAATGCAGAACTGGAGGAAATGGCTCCAGGTTGCCTCAGGGGAGGTTTAGATTGGATATTAGGGAAAATTTCTTCATGAAAAGGGTGGTCAGGCATTGAAATAGGCTACCCAGGGCAGAGGTGGAGTCATCATCCCTGGAAGTGTTCAAAAGTTGTGTGGTTGTGGCCCTTGGGGACATGGGTTAGTGGTGGCCTTGACATTGCTGGGTTAAGGGCTGGGCTCCATCATCTTAGAGGTATTTTCCAATCTTAATTATACCACGATTCTACACCTACTGGCCTCAACCAGAGAAATTTAGGCACCTTCCTATGATAGTGGCTGATTGCCAGCCTGGTCGTTGGAAAAGACATTTGCTTCTGGGATGGTTCTTTTATTAGTTATTATCTTAAATAGCTCTGAGAAGGGATAATGCATCCACTGAAGGTGCCTATTGGAAAAATAAGGTGTGGTTCACATAAAGCTGGTAGTTTTGAGATCTCCCCTATTTCCAGCCTTTCTGCAGGAGCAGCCCCTGGGAACTCTGACCCCTCATGTTCCTTTATTCACAGATCTTTCAGTGTAGGGCTTGGATGCTGAAGGGAGGTAGCTGACCTGCTGACCCACCTACCCATCAATTCCTGGGAAGTTTACAGAGCAGTGAAGGGGCAAGAAAGTTGAGAAGACCAGACAGAACAGAAATCCTTGATATACAGGATTTACTTCGTCTGTGATTGATCAAACGATTATTGAAACAAGAAACCCCTTACCAAAGGAGAGTCTGGCAGTCTTGGAGAGCTGTTAAATAGAAGCTTTGATGAAAAGAGATACAGAAGTGCTAAAACTTGTTTATTTCATTGATTATATCATACAATTGCTTTTGTTTATTAACTGGGACTTAAAGTCTGTTGTTAATTGAGGGAATACAATTTCTGTGCAAGAGTTCTGTGCAGAGGACAAATTAAAGCCAAGATTGTTTTTATTATTTCCATCATTAGCAGCCAAAAGAAAACTTCCTTTTTTCAAACATTGCCAAAAATGGTCTTGTTGCTTGTTTTAAATTAGAAAGGTCAGTAAGATAGTCAGGAAGCAGATTCTGGATAGGCTTCTGAAAGGCATTAGAGATAGATCCCATCACCTACAAACAAGCAAACAGGAAAGGAGTAAATCCTACCAAATGAAATGGTATAAAAGGAAATGCAGCCAAACAGAGAGAAAAAAAGGGATTTTGAAAAGCTCAATGGAAGGACAGCCTCCCAGGAATAAATATTTCTCCCCCCTCAATGAAAGGGACTCCATGAATCTGTTCAAAACAGATTATTGTATTTTTTCGTCAGACAAACACGTTGATTTCTGGACCACAGTAGAGGATGGGAACCTTTCACAAATGTATTTATTTGAAAATACAAATATAAAATTATACTTTCCACATCTGTGATGTGAGAGACTCCCATCCATAGTATTTTACAGCAGGGCTTCAGAAAGCCATACACAGAGACCTCAAAGATGTTTTATATATATATAAAAGTCTGTGGAATAAGAGCTGCTGACTAGCTGTTGAGCTACAGTGTGTTTCTGTGGGAGAGCTCCATAAACTGCCAGATTAACAGATATGAGCCCCTGTGAATCCCAACAGGGTTGTTACATGGTATAATTTAATCAGGTACTTGAATACATTTCAGGATTTTCCAGTTGCTGTTTGGTTCCCTGGTGTAAGCATAAAGCAAGTCTAAGTGAGAATGTTTTAAAACGTGCCTGGCATTAGAAAATTTATCTTAAATTAGGCCTTTTTGGCTGCCCCAACTATCTCTAAGCGTGTTCTTTGCTCTCGTGTCCCCTTTGTCAGCACAAAGGAGACGCTGCTTTGCTGTGCACGTTCAGCCATGGGGCTCTGGCTGTAGCAGTGGGGCTCCATCACCTTCCAGCCCTCACACACATTCCTCCTGCATCCTTTGAGCAGCCTCCATTCAGCCAGCATGAGATTATCTTGTTAATAAGTCCAGACAAGTAGCAATGACCTTATTACTGGATATCCATGCTGTATAATATCCTTGTTAAATACACAGACAGTGATGGATCTCCCAAGGGACCAGGTCACATCATTATTGTCCTTGTTTTGCAATCAGTACCTTCCTAAAACCCATTTGTATTGTGCAGTATCAGTAAAGGAACAAAGTTTTTTGAGAAGGTAGAAAGAGAACAGGGTGTCTTCAGGTGCTCAGTGCCCTGTGAAGCTGTTTAATGTAACAGTGGTTTAATACGCTGCTTTATGTGCATTCACAGACCATGGCGAGGCAACGCTGCTACAGGTCACCTGTTAATTGAAGTTTCAGAGCCTTCAGCTGATGTATTTTTTCTGGCAGCTGTTATATTGGAAATAACATCTTTTATTTGGGAGATGCAGGTGAAACTTAAAGAGTCACGTGAATATAATTCTGCTGTTCTTCACACTGAGCCGGCAGCCTGCTCTGCGACGGGAATGATGCAGGATACAGAAAGCCACAAAAGAAACTTTAGTTTATTTGTTTGAACTTTAATAAGAAATGCTCAAAGAGCCAGTCCCAGCTGCTTCCTATCTTTTAACAATTAATATGAACAATTATATTTAATCAGTGTCACCTCTGACTGCAGATCTGAGAGGCTGCACATAAGACTCAGTTCTTCTCTAGGAGGTGTTAGTCCTTTTCACAGTAAATGAGAAGGGACTCCTAATGACACCAATTAAGAGATGTGAAGGCCTTGTATCGCTCTTTATGGTCTGATGGGTCAGTTAAAACGAGACAACAAAACGCAAGGCGCAGACGGGAACAATTTGGGCTCTTTGTGGAAAGATGAATGTCTGTGACTTAACTAGCAGGAGGAAGAATGAGCTTGCACAACCCACCCAATTACAGTTTCTTCCTCCCAAGAAAATGAAATAGTCTGGAATCTTTGTAAACGTTGCTGTGTGTTTCTGAGCAAGGATAGAACGGGCATTTCCACGTGACCAGGCGTGCAGTGGAGTGGCTGCAATCGCTTTGCGTGACTCCTAATCTTTCCTGGACCAAATCCCCATTGTTTACCTGTCATTGTACAGACAAAACCCCAGAAGTAAAGACTGAACTATTTACATGCCTGAAGGTGGAAGCTCTGTGAGGACAGTGGATGCAATTTTGACAGAGGGATCTCTTCAGGGCAAGGCAAAAATTCTGCAATTATGTCCCTGACACTGAATGTGGGAAGTGCTCATGAGAAATCATAGAGTTGTACAACCGACCAATGGGTTGGGTTGGAACAGACCTTACAGACCATCCAGTCCCAACTCCCTGCCATGGGCAGGGACACCTTCCACTATCTCATGTTGCTCCAAGCCCCGTCCAACCTGGCCTTGGACACTTCCAGGGATGAGGCAGCCACAGCCTCTCTGGGCAACCTTGCCAGGGCCTGCCCACCCTCACAGGGAAGAATTTCCTTCCCAATATCCCACCTCCCCTTGTCCTGTCACTCTATGGTCTTATCAAAAGTCCCTCTCCAGCTCTCCTGGAGCCCCTTTAGGCACTGCAAGATGCTCAAAGGTCCCCTGGAGCCTTCTCTTCTCCAGGTGAACACCCCCAGCTCTCCCAGCCTGCCTCCAGCCCTTGGAGCATCTTTGTGGCCTCTTTTAGACCTTCTCCATATTAATTGACCCTCTTTCAGCCTAAATCTTAAAACAAGAATCTCCATTATATTTCCTCTGTAATTATACACATGGCCTTTAACCATTTAAAATGTGCATTTTTTTTAATTATAAAAAAGAAATTGTTGGTCTTTTTTTTTCTTTCCTCATTTTATTAACCTTTTCCTCAAGGTCTCCTCCAGTCTCACCCCTGTCAGTGAAGAATTTGGGTTCAAAAAGGAAGGGATAAGGAAGTAATTCTTACACCTTGATCATGATGTTGGTAGACACTATACAAGGTGTCAGAAAAAAACAACCACAACCAGATCTTCACCATGCAAGACTAATGTCTCACCTTGGTATGATGTTCTCTTCTGGTAGGTCCACAATTTTTGCTTCACATTAGGAAAACACATCACACTGGGTGTTGCTTGTTAAAATATCCTAAGATGTGGTCGATATTGAGTCACAGAATATCCTGAGTGGGAAGGGACTCACAAGGGTTGTCAAGTCCAACTGCTGACATGAGGGTTTGTGGAAACACTTCTTTATTCAAACCAGTTTTCGAGGTGCACTTTCTCTTCCGTTTGGCAACCAATCTGTAGTATTTAGTGCTAGACATGCTTTTTTGGATGTTTCAAAAATACACGGTCTCAGTCATGGATATGACGTGAATCCTTCCGTACTTGAGGGGGAGGGCATGGAAAGCCAAGCTGCCAAAGGAATAAATCTTTCATTTTCATCTGGGAGCATTAGAATTATCTCATAATTTGAATTTTCACCAGTTTGTTTGAGTTTGTTACAGATTCCTGTGTGCTCCTGTGGTTGCTTTGGAGACTGACTGTGCTCTTTACACCTCAAGTTTCCAAATGTCTCTTGAGGATCAGAGGGAAGCGTTTGTGTTTTGTGGGATTTGTCTGAAAAAATGGCAAGACACTTAGTAAGTTGGGATATTTCTGGTTAATACTAACAGTGAATTAATTGAGTGGTGAATAGGAAAATGGTACAAGACCACCTGTTCCCCATCCTCAGGGGTTTGTGCAGGGATATTGTGAGAAGAAAATGTGGCTTTTAGGACTGACTTGGCTACTCCTACTGAAATACAGGTAACAGTGTTGTTTTGTTCAGGGCCCAACTATTGCTTTTATACACCACTACTTGAGTGGAAATACTACAAATAAATGTACGTGGGAAGTGAGGGGGGTAAAGCTTTCCATAACAGTGGGAATTTAAGCTGGTAAAGATGCTTAGGGATCCATGGGCTTTATAAAGCTTTTCACTAAGTGACTATTGAGAGAAGCCATTTGAAACCTCATTTGCAAATTCAGCATATGAAATTTGAAGTACAAATGCTGCATTTTTTGTATAACGCACCAAAACTTTATGGGCATTCTTAATATAGAGACTGAAATGAAGGGAGTTGTTGATAGAAACAGGTAAAGAGAAACTGTAGGAATAGAGACACAATAGAGACCCATATAGGAAGTGACCCAGGCAGCAGCAGTTTTGTTAATTACAAAGGAAACATTTTCGATTGTGTTAAACACTGTCTGATTACATGGATGAAGTTATAAAATATTACAAAATGAATCTCTGCAGAGATTTTTTTTTCTATGAGTTAATTTGCTAAATATGATTCCCAAAAGTCACCTTGAAGTTGGAAACTCTGGTAAATTTTCCAGTTTGGCTGTTTTATAAACCATCTCAGAAAAATGTAGAATCATAGCATGGTTTGAGTTGGAAGGGACCTTAAAGCCCATCTCATTCCACCCCCTGCCATGGGCAGGGACACCTTCCACTATCCCAGGTTGCTCCAAGCCACATCCAGCCTGGCCCTTGAACACCTCCAGGGTTGGGGTGTGAATTACCTGGTGATAATAATCTGTACTGACCCAAGAGTGTGACAGCAACAGAGAGGGGTTTTGCCTTCTCCCACCTGCACTTAAATTATCTGGTGGGAACTGTGTGCCTTGGAGCACCTGATGTGAATGTTTGAAGCTGTGATGTTTCTCATTGACATGACTGGTCCATCTTATACAATGGCAGGGAAAATTAATTTGTAGAATATGTTGCACCTTTCTTATCTGATCTTCTTCATTCTTTAAGAAAAGCAAAAAAACTTTCTTTAAAAAAAACCCCAGAATTCGGATTTTATTTCCTTTTCTTTCTTTCTTTTCTCTTTGTTAGTGCCTATCAGAGTGTAAAGCACAAATTCAGATACCTCTTAGTTTAATCATACAGTGTGTCCCAAGCATTAAAGCAGTGCATAAGATTGAGGAGTTAATTAACCACAAAAGTTTTTAAGAGACTTTTAAACCCTGCAAATCCAATGTGTAGCTGAACTCTGTGTAAAAGAAGGTAACTATTAATTTTGCAGTATTTAAAATCAACACTTTAAAGACTGTAGCTATGGGGCTAGGATTGTGAACATATTATAAATAATAAAATAGGAAGGAATAAAATTATTCTTCACTAGTGCTATCAGGCTCCTTATCACAGAGAAACCATTACTACATTATAGGGTGTTGTTTCATGGAGGTAAAAAATAGATGACATGTCAAGATAGTAAAATGTTGAAGTGTAATAAACTAAAAAGTAAATCATATTTAATTTGTGATATGCCTTCATTTTCAGGGTCACATTAACAATGTTAATAAACAGCCTTTTTGTTTTTCCCTACCCTCTTCCATCAGGATGCAACTTTGATAAATGGAGAAATGCCCACCTTAAAAATAGCTGCTCAACTATGAACCCCAACTGCGAAGTCATTTCCAAAACCTTAACATTTTAATGGTTATTTATCTTTTCTGAGTTAATCTAAATTAATTGATTATCATATCTAATTTTTCTTGGGCCAGGGATGCCCTCTAACTTGAATTAGTCTTTGGTGCTCTTTTCTTCTAGCAATACTGGCTGTTCAGAATATTAAGTCCTTCTGGTTTTATTTACTCTGGTAAACACAGCAAGCTCCTCTGGGTGCCATTCCTTGCCTAGACAGCCCTGTGCTGCTGAGTGCACTGGCAGCAATTTTGTTTCACTCCTTGTATCTGGGGTTTATCAGTCTTGAACAGGAGTGATAGAAGTTTCTATCATGTTTTCACTATCACTGTCTCAGACAGCAGCAATAGTCCCTTTCTGTACCAATGTTACACAAACTCCATCATACATTTGGAAACTGTATTCATCTTGTTATTTTCTGGTTTCAAATCTCTGCTGGACATTTTATTTGCATTTATAATGACCTGAGGTAGATTTGAATTATACAGAAGGGATTATAAAGATTGTCTTAACATGTAGAAACCTGGGTCTAAAATAATTGGGTGTGTCTGGACTATGGTGAGTTTGGTCCTAGCTGGTTTCTCCAGCTCCTTATCCAAGGAATTGAGCCTCTCAGCAGTGCAGTCTTGATGATGCTGTTGGTACATGCAGAAATAGACACTGAATTAGAAGCTCTCAGAACCATCCAAGGTGCTCTTATTGCACAACTGAAATCATCACAGAATCATGGAATATCCTGAGCTGGAAGGCATCGACAAGGGTCATCCAGTCCAACTCCTGGCCCTGCACAGGACACCCCAATCCCACCCTGTGCCTGAGAGTGTTGTCCAAACTCCCTTTGATCTCTGGCAGCCTTAGGGCCGTGCCCACTGCCCTGGGGAACCTTTCCAGTGCCTGACCACCCTCTGGGTGCAGAACCTGTTCCTAATCCCCAGCCTAACCCTCCCCTGACACAGCTTCACCCCATTCTCTTGGTTCCTACAACTGGCTGTTTCTGGCTGTGTCTCAGAAATGATGTGTTCATTCAAAAATAGCAGTATTCAGGCATAAGGAGTGTCATATAAAAAGACATGGAACAGGTTTTGTTTTCCTTTGGAGTTTGATTTTTTTTTTCTTACTGAGAATGTGGCAGCTTTCCATGCCTTCAAGAAAGTGTCTTTTTCTTAGAACATAAGCTTAATTAAGAGTAGCAACAGTGGTTGTGATAATAAGATATGTGCATAAGTAATATATAGAATGGGAATTTATAGATTCATCCCCAGAATCTAACAGAAGGAAGGACTAATATATAGAAATATTAATGCGAGACGTCTTTGGTGCCAGCGTATTCATATTCCCAGTAGAAATACAGCAGTAGATGACACCTAGTGGAGTTTGGCATTAACTGCTGCAGGAATGGGCCTGAGCTTAAAAAAACTGTCCATCACTGGAGTTAAAAGGAAAAAATATTCCTGGAGCTGTTGCATCTCACTGTTGTCTTGTTCTAGTTACAGATATGATAATTTTTCTGATAATTTTGAAAGTTTTTTCCTGAATAATCACAATGGGACAGTAACAAGAAGGAGTAAGAGCCATTTTTAGCCTTTAATTAATTAATTATTTAATATTTGCTTTATACTTCCTGGGGTTTTAGTATTTAGAATCATAAATACACTATTTTTGGCTAAAAAAAAAATTGGTTTATCTTTACATGAAAATTATTTAGCCAAACTATACTACGGAAAAGAGGAAAAACATTTTTTGCTGATAACAAGCAGAGAATCAGTTGTATTTGGCTTTTGTCAAGGCATAGTGTCTTTCTCAAGGCATAGTGTCATTACATAGAATGATAGGAAATTTATTATAGAAAGCTTTACCTCACCAAAACCCTCAGTTATTCTTCAGTCTGAGGAGACCTTTTTAGAGATTATTCTGAGTCATGCATTTATTGAGAACCTTGTGTTGTTTTATTGGTGCATCAAATGTGAAAAATATGAAAAATGTTTTCCTTCTTTCTGTAGACAGCTCAGGGGTGAGGAAATAGGTGTCTTAGAAACAAACAGTTTCCTAATAAAAATACAGTTCAGTATTTAATCTTATTGAAGAAAATTAACATAATAAATCACTAGAACCACCATTTGCAGCATCCCATTCTCACCAGAATGGATGTACTGGGCTTAGTGGACACATACTGGTTGCTGTTTGCGAGGTGTTTTGGGTTCATGCTCCAATTCTTTTCTAATTCAGTGCAGGTCTAACACATCTCTTGTATTCACTTGTTCATAAGCCACATTGAGGAATTTTTTAAAAAAATGGAATTTGTGTGGGATCATGAGGTGGGCAGGTACGTCCCACAAAGTTTTGTGCTGATTTAGTTATGTCTCTAGCTCTTGATGTGACAGACATGGGAGCAGTGTCATCTCAGAGAACACAGTGCATTATAAATCCATCCAGGGATGTTTGAGGATGGTGGGTTGGGCATATTTGTCCCAGGGAGAAGCAGCTGATGTATTACTGTGCCTTTCACACCTTCTATATCTCTGGAGAAACTCCATTTAATAACCCAGGTCCTCTGAAAGTGCTGGTGCTTGATGTTCCTCTGCGGCAGATGTGCTGAATTGGCTGGAATCCATTTTAATCTCCCGTTTACAAATTCTGATAATGAAGCCTTGACCTCCCAGCAGATGGGACTTGCAAGGCAGTTCTGCTGGAATGTTTGCAGGCAGTCAATGTGCCTGTGGAAGGTGGTGGTGTTTGCACATCTGTATCTTATGCTCAAGTTTCTTATAAGGTTTTTTTGGTTTTTTTTCCAAAATGACTGCTCAGAATATAAGAAAAGTATTTCTGATGCAGTAGAAGGGAAATAATGTAATAGATCCATTGATTTGCATTTATTATGTTGTGCTTAAATTACTGTATAGGAACTTCTGTGATTTAATCAATATGCAAACCACAAACTGTTCCATACACAAGGGAAAACCCTGTGAAAGATACAGACAGAGTGTATCCCAAGGCAGCTGTGGTGACAAGAGCCACTGTCCCTGGTCCTGGTCCCTGTATGGCACTTATTCCTGTGCCATGTGATGTGCTTGTGGCTGTGTGTGGTGTCCAGCCCTGAGGAATGTGTGTGGCTGTGCTGGGATGCCACAGAACCAGGTTTGTACCCAATATTGATGTGTGCCACAGGGCGACGCCACAGATGTGCTTTGTGCAGGCTCCAAATTAACATACTGCTGGGTGTGAATGCAGAGCAGATGGGCTGCTTTGGGATGATAATACACTTGGACACTCATGGAGACAGATTGAAAGGCTGAGAGAATTGGGATTGTTCAGCCTGGAGAAGAGAAAGCTCTGGGGAGACCTTATAACAGCTTCCACTTCCTAAAGGAGCTACAAGAGATTGGGAGAGAGACTTTTGGCAAGAGGCTGGAGTGACAGGACACAGGGGAATGGCTTTTCACTGAAAGAGGGCAGATAAGATATTAGAAAAAAAAAAATCTTCCCTGTGAGGGTTGGCAGGCTCTGGCACAGGTTGAGCAGAGAAGCTGTGGCTGCCCCTGGATCCCTGGAAGTGTCCAAGGCCAGTTTGGATGGGGCTTGGAGCAACCTGGGACAGTGGAAGGTGTCCCTGCCCATGGCAGGGGGTGGAACAGGTCCCTTTGAACCCAAACCTTTCTGTGATTCTTTGGCCTTGCATTCAGAGGCAGAGAATTTACACTGCACAGAAAGCTTCATGGAGAGTACCAAGGGATGGTGATATTAAATTCAGTACTTAAGCTGGGAAGACTAGAGCTCCTGTGGCAGACAAAAATTCAATTCCTGCTCTAAATGCCCTTGTCCATGAGCTATATGAGGAACCTGAAGTACGTTATGTGCTATACTGCTGGTTTTCAAATACCCATTCATATGTTCCTTGAGAGGATTTGGTAGTACCAACCATATGTAGTTAGTATAAATAAAATATGATGGCACTTTGTAAATCCTCATGGTGAATATTTTCCGGGAACGCTTACTTACCCCATATCTCCTGAAGAAGAGGGGAGCCATGTCTTCATGACAGTGTGTCTGGCTTTGAAGTTGCCACATACTTAAAGCAGTTGTGTACATGCACAGTGCTATGTACTGGCATGGAAACATCTGGATTTCTGTGCCTTTTACCATTTGAGTGGGTGTATGTGAATGTGCCACGCACCCAGCTGAAGCAGGAGTGAGTTAGGCAAAATCTAAATGGAGGAGTTTGCATTCTATCCTCACAAGTCTTCCTGATTCATTAACATTAGGATCATATATCCTTGAGGGTTTTACATTGTCTGGATGTCTCATAGACCCATTTGCAGACCCTCTCCTGGCTGGGCACAGAATCAGGTGAGCTCAACCCAACCGGCTGGAATTCCAAATTCACCCAACGTGCTGACTGAGCAACACAAACAAATCTGAGCCCAGTCTTGAGATCTGTATTTATTCAGTGTGTGCTAAGGACAGACTTTCCTCGAGTCGGTGTGTCAGGGCTCACTCAATGCATAGTGAATATACATAGAAGCAAAGGATAGAAGTTCTGCCTCGTATCGCAAAAACCTTGATATTAAAAGAATAACTAGAGAGCCAGTTCCCTGTGCTGGTGCTGACTGTGATGCCTAGAGTGAAAATAAATTAAAGACCTTTTTGCACTGCCAAAGACTTTCAAATATTAATCTTATACAGCAGCCCACATAGCACTGAGGGCTTAAATACTTTATTGACCAAATTGGCGTTCAGAGTCTGTTGCAAAAGCTAGAAAGGGCTTGCCTCAATTTATCTTTACTTTCAGTCATACATCTTTAGGCAGGGCTGGCTCTTTGGGTGTTTAATACTAAGCTGCTGATGTGCATTTACTTTTGATACAGGTGAGATAAACAACCATTGTGATCTTCTCTAAAATTCGTACATGTTGAGAATTGCTTGCTAAGGTGGTCAGGTAATACCAGTGGCAATTTTGTAAAATGAACTGTGGGTTTCAGAGTTAAATCTAACCAAGTAATAAGCTGCCTGTTACCCGTGGCCAGGCTGATTTCTGTGTCCTTCATCCCCTCTCCCATGCCATTCAGGGTGTTGAAGCACAAAGAGCTGTGATCCCACTAGATGGAGCAGGGAAGCAGCAGTGCTGGGTAGGCTGGGCCATGAGGGCAAAACCGCATCATTATCTGTCAGAGAGAGCAGAGAATGGAATGAGAGGCTGAAGAGTGAAAATTGGAGTGTGTGAAGAAGCAAACAACACATTTGATAAAGACAATTTTAAAAAAAGCAAAGCAGAGGAAGCCTACATTTGTGATACGTAATACACAGAAAAAACAATGTGAAAACAGCTCTTGGGTCTTATTTTTAAACCCTAAGTATATGTACTCTTTTCTTTAATCTGTATTTTCCTTCCTTTCTGTTTTCTCCATCTTTCATTGTAACTGGAAATAAAAATGTGCAGTTTTCCTTTTATAGGTAAAATTGTATTTTTGTGTTGGGAGTCTTACTTAAAGCTGAAGTATCCTCAAGAATGCATTTAATTCAGGGGTGTTTTGCAATCATCACTTTCATTGTTTAATTTCAGTAGGGAAGACTTAACTTCACTTGACTATTCCAGAAATACTCTTCTTAAACTGCCTCACCATGTGACTGAGCTCTGCATTTATTACTCTGATTTTGTGCTTCATTTTCTTGTTGATGCAAGGAAGACTACAGTGTTCAGTGGGGATTTTTCCACTGCTGCTGTTAAATATTGTTAAAAAGAAATATTATTTCACTTGCTGCTTATAACATGAACTTGTTACATGAAGTGTAAAGCTCACTTTGATATTCAGATAGTGGAAGGAGCCAACTCTATTACAGGGTTTGGCTTCTTTATCATTTTGAGGTATTAGGGAAATGTCAGGGGAAAAAAACAAATCTGATGCAGTAAATCTGATTTATTTCTGAATGGTCTGTATGAAGTTAAAGTGGGATAAATCAGCAGAAAGTTGTAACTGAAGTTGGTTTTTGGTTTTTTGGGTTTTTTCAATAGAAGTTTCTAAGACATGCTTTTAACTTATAAATGCAGAATAATGTAGTATGTGTTCTTTCAGCAACAAAGGAACTACTGTTACACTAAAAAATAGATCAAATAAGAATAGATCAAATCAAATAGAACAAAATCTGTAAAAATCAGTAAAAGTCTTCTCAGACATAGGGAGGGCTTTGATGAGACCATACGGTTCTAAGGTTGTGTCCTATATAGCATCATATATCATACATACATCCTTTATAGCATCATGACATCAATTGCAGGAAAGTTCTGGGAGATTCTAATTTCTGCACCTGCAGATACATGTTTTAATCCAAGACCAGCTGGGACCATGCTGGTATTCCACATTTACTGAAAAATTTTCTTTTAGGGGAGAGCTTCATTTTGCTGGTTTTCTGGTAGGAAAAAAAAAAAAAAGATTCAACAATTTCAGTTCTCCTCTGTTGCTCATTTTCACTGTAGTGCTGTGGGAAAACTGCCTTCCAGCTGTGCTTCTCAGTGAAATAATTTGTGGGACTTCATCAAAAACTCAGCTAATGAAGACTGACAAATTAAAGAAAAAAAGAAAGGTCGAATCACAGAATGGTTTGGGTTGGAAGGCACCTTAAAGACCATCCAGCTCCAACCCCTGCCATGGGCAGGGACACCTTCCGCTAGCCCAGGTTGCTCCAAGCCCTGTCCAACCTGGCCTTGGACACTTCCAGGATGGGGAGTTCACAGCCTCCCTGGGCAAAAGAGCTCTGGGTAAAAAGATGTCTCTGCTCTTCCCAAAGAAAGATATTTTTCCTTAATCCAAATATTCTAAAGCTAAACATATTTGGGTATCTTGGCTCCTCAACGTTACCTGTGCAAACCTTTTACATCTTTCAAATTATGTGTTTACAATGGTTGATCTTAAAGCTGGAGACATGGTCAGGTGTAGGAAATGAATGTTTGGAGGAGATAAAGGAAAGTCAGTCTTGAAGACAATCTGCAGTTGCAGAATCTGCCAGAGCCCCATTATGAAGCAAGAGTTTCACTGTCCTGGTACAGACTTTTAGTTGCTGTTACCTGAATCAAGCTAATCTGAGTGATCTCACTGTCTGCTCAATCCAAAAACATGGAAGAAATTTCCATAGGTACTGCCACCAGGGTCACTGGGCATGCCACCAGCATAAAAACACCGAGTGTGCAGAGACAACAGAAATTACAAGTTCAGAATTAAGAATTTTTTACCCTATTTTGGGGAGAAAATACCTCGAGAAATTATATAGGCAATAATTTATGTGTGTTTTGATGATTCCTGGCCTCAGTGGGTGGGGATCATTGTTCTTGAGCTCTCTACATTTTCTCTTGCATGGGATAAAAAAATGAAAGAATAAACACTGCAGTGTTAGAACTGTGGTATGTGGGAATAGCCTTGAAAATGTTAACGAATCTCTAATTAGAAGCAGGAGTGTTCATGGGAGTGGTGAATCATTTGCTGAGAAAAGCAGATCTGAGCAAATGAAAAGCCTCCAAATAGTGATGACAGAGAGCTATACGTGGAATTTGAGTACAGGGTTACTTCATCGCACTATCCGCCAACTAACAAAGGGCATTGGGGGCAAAGGAAAAAGGTAGGCAAGACTTCCATACCAAAGAAAGTCAAGAAAATATAGAGCAAAATTTGGTGGGTTTGATGGTGCTGTACAGATTGTATGAATAATATCCAGCCTTGAGACAGACTGGGCAACCCGCATTCTGCTTCCCATGGAGTTGCCTGTTGCATAGCAGGACAATCACTGAATAATTAGGTTGGAAGGGAGCTGTGAAGGTCTCTGTTCCAAGCGTCCAAGTTTTAGCTTAGATTACTCAAGGTCTTATCTAGGCAAATTTGTATGTCCTTGAGGATGAGTATTCCAGAAAAACAGCAAATGAGCAGTACCAGAATAAGAGAAATAGAGAAAATAGAAGTGATAAAAAAGAAACAGAGGCTGCTAAGAGATACTGGGGTTGTATTGGCAGCCCAGTACAGCAAAGCGACTGAGATGGACAATGCATTGATGGTTCAGTCCTCAAGGGGTCACATACATTGGGAAAGATGAGCCAGACACCATATGCAGCAACTACAGACCTGGGGCAGCAGTACAGGTGTAAATGTAGTAGAGAACTAAAGTGTAGAAGGATGGTAGTAAAAGGGGCCATTGTTAAATCCAGGCAGGTTTAGAAAAACTGGGTCCAAGAAAGTCAAAGAAAACTAGGCATAAGCAATTCAAAGGCCATCTTGGCTGCTTCTGATGGAGAAAAGTCATCAATGTGAAGTCAAATCCCATCCCACCATGAAAAAATAAACTGCAATTAACTCTATTTGGGAGCCCCTTTAGTGGTGTTGAAAGCAAATAAATTAAAATATGATGGCAGTCAATACCATGTCTTTGTGCTGAAGTGGGTAGTGATAACCCTGTGCCCCCACAGGTTAGGAACTGCAGGTGTGGAAGGAATATTAACAGTGCAAATGGATAAAATAGGTTGCAGTGAGATGCACAGAGCTAAGAGGAAGAAACTTGGGCTGCAAGTGACTAGAATTTAAAAAGAGACAAGAAAAAGTAATATATCTATATATTTATATATCTGTATCTATATCTATATATATATGTACACTGGGATACACACAGTTGTAGTTTGGGTGTAGGTACCACATCCCAACATACACTGTATTATATCCTAACAGAGTATATGCCAGTATTTATGTGGATAATGTTGCAGTCTAGTTGTACAACCAATAAAATACCCAGTGCAAGGTGTGTAGCACTTAAATTATCAATAATACATATTTTAGAATAAAGTTTGAAACTGGAAATTTGCAGTTCATTGCTGTAAAATGCAAATTTTGCTCCTGTCCAGTGAAGCTGACACTGGCTTGCTGTGAAATGGCAGAGATGCCTACAGGATATTGGAGCAGCCCAGAGTTCATGGCCAGTTCAGTAGGAGTGAATGTTTTCTTTTTATTTTTGCTTGTGTTTGTCCCCCCTTCTTTCTCTTTTTTCCCCCTCTCTTTTCTTTTTCTGGCTTTCCAGTTTCAGACAACTTGTCATTTGGGACCACTGAGGTGCTCTGCGTTTCATGAAATCCAAGGGAGCTTTCCTTAAACTTTGCAGTTGGGAATTGAAGCTTTTTGCTATTCATATATTCCTTTGGGCTACTCTGAGCTTGGGTAAAGACACAGAGGAGTCAGCAGCAGGATGTGGAGTTTCTACCTGTCATTCTGCTCCTCTAGGATTTTTCCAAAAGGAGGATTATGTCAATGGGGGTAGTCTGGCTATAACCGACAATTCAGATACATGGCAGTGCAAGCACACTCCAGTGAGAATACATGAGAAACACAGAGCAAGAAAGAAACCAGGTTACTATCACCAGTAATATCCAATCTTATTTCTTTTTGGCATGCATCTGGGTATATTGCAAGCTTTTATTTATTTTTTTTTTAATTTTTTTTTATTTTATTTTAGTAGGCCTAAACCAAAAGGAACATTAACATCTGAATAAAGGATATTCCACACCCCTGAAAAATATTGTCTTCCTGACTTTCTGTTGTGAATTCATTATGTGAGAAGATTGTTTAGGTTTCAGAAACTGTCACGCTCGATACAAAGAACAGCTCACGCCACCTCCTTCCTTTAACTCAGTGGGAATGTTATGCACAAGATAGCTGACACAGAGTTATGATATTATCAGCATCATTTAACTTTTTGCACTTAATTTACCTCATTAACATTTTTATTACATTTTGTTGCTATTGCATATTGAGAAAAACAGAGTTGTAAAGTCCAATCTGCCCAGTTCAGGCAGAGCACCAACAACGCTTTCACTGTCACATTAATCCAGATTAAACAGTTCAGCTTTCCAGCTGCCCCAGTACCTGTCCCCTTGGCAAAGGTGTGGAATAATCTATGACTCTGGGTTTTCCAGTTTGCAAGATCACATTTTTGCAGTCTGGCCAAATGATGTGATAGAAAGAAAAATGGTGTGTTGACCACAGGACCGGTGTTTGATTTCAAGCCTTGATGCACCACTACTTCAGTGGGAAATGATCCTGATGGGATGAGAGTTTGCAGTCTGTCCTCAGACAGCTTGAAGGTTGTAAATTACCATACCTGGTGTTTGCCTTTGTTTCTTTCTAATAGATGGGAAATACATGTTTGTGATATTTTAGAGATTGAGTTCCTGAAGGTCGTACTTACCAAAATGTTGGTTTGGATTTTTTCTGCAGTGGTGTTACAGATTTTAATGAGTTTTTGAAATACATTTGGGCATAATACATACAATTCTAATAAGTATATATCATATGGCAGAAGGGTTGGAACTGAAATATCTTTAAGATCCTTTCCAACCCAAGCCTTTCTAGGATTCTGTGGTTATCATCCAAACTCTCAGAATTTAGGGGATCAAATTTTTCTGGACTTCTTGTAAATGCTTTCAGTATTTTATTTCTTTTTTTTTGCAGTTTGAATGCTATCTGGATGTTAGGAGCATGTAGTTTCACCTCAGCTTCTGTTCAGTGGTAAAGAATTGAAGGTCATGTCATTTATTTCAAAAGCTCTTTTCCTTTCAGTTTCAGATTGGTCTTTGTAGCTTATGGACTGAATGTCATGACATTTTAATGATGATAGAAATTACATAGGCTACTAAAAAATACGTCTTTTCCACAGAGTTAAGAGTCTATAATATTACAGTAGAAAGCTCATTTTAACCTTTAAAACTGAGTTTATTTGAAATAAGTGGTTAAACCAGGTTTTGGGTTGTTTTTTTTTTAGATTGATGATATCTGATTATTTATTATATAAATAGTTTCCTTAAAAACATGATCACATTCACTTTGGAAACCTAATAATTACTAAAAACACATTGTAGAATATAACTTTATTGTGAGGCTTCTGAAGTGGAAAGGTATCTCAAGCTTTTTTTATAAAATCTGAGTCTTTGCATAAATTTAACTAATGAATTCTCTTTCTGATTCTTCTGACTAGGAGCGATTTTTTTTTTTTTAAATTCAATTATACCATCCCCATTCAATCAATGCTAATAAGTTAATTTATTTTCAAATATTATTATTACTTATTTGGCAATAAAACAAACCCACCAGGGGACAGTTTGCATTTTGCAGCGTGCAATAGGCAGGGTCAGGGTGTGAGACAGCCTTTGCCTTGAACCACTTAACAGTTCCACTGGGTAAGCGTGGCTAAAAAATGCCTTCCTTAGAAATAAAATGCCTAAAATGACTGTTTGCATTAGTTAGCTTGCTGAAAGTGTCCAAGGCCAGGTTGGACAGGGCTTGGAGCAACCTGGGCTAGTGGAAGGTGTCCCTGCCCATGGCAAGGGAGTGGGATGAAATGGTCCCTTCCGACCGAAACCATTCCATGATTTTATGATTTTCAATTACTCCTCTGTTTGTTTCTC
>VXBX01009825.1:427336-504088 GCA_013400415.1 Scytalopus superciliaris | reverse complement strand
TACTAAAAAATTATATATATATATATATATAAGAAAAAAGGAAAATTTATTAATTGCCATATAGTATTGTATGTGTACAATGCTCTGGTCTGATTTTCCCAGAATTTCCTTCCACTGTTCTCTTCTCCCCATCTTCCCAAAAATGTGTATTTTCAGCCTTGAGGAAAGAATATAGGAGGAGAAAAACCCAAATCTCTGCATGATTTGCTGTCCCAGCATCTTATCCTCGAGAGATTTCAGCTTTGATGGTCTGGAATAGTTTATTGAAAGTATCCAAGAACAGCTTGCTGCCTGATTAATCTAATAATTAAGCATTGCGCTTATTTAGCCTTAATATTAATAGAGTGCTATTTCTAATAATGGAAATAGTCTGCTTTAATCAAATCATAGTTCCACATGTTGCTCTGTGGCTTTCAGTTATGCCTTTCATTTGCATGTTGCCCTTGTTGGTTTATATGTGTGTATTTACACATACGTGTGTGTTTGTGTGTCTGTAAACCAGAAAAAATTGCTAAAAATGAGGGTTAAAAACAGCCAGGAAGCTTCTTTGTGGAATGCAAAAGGTATTTTGAAACACAGACCCACACTTGCCTTTTAACACAGAATAACTGAAAGATTTGGGAAACTGTCCCTGAATTGATAGAGGAATTTGAACCCAGCAATCAAGACACTATGTAGGTCTTTAGGAGTGTGGAATTAGTGTCTCCCATTGCACCTTTCAGTTTCTATACTCAATTAAAGATTCATTGGTCTGCATGGAGGGGAATTATTTATTCTGCCCTTTGTCTGTCACAATGATTTTATTTTACACATACGCTTTTCAGAGGGTGTGTTCAGAGGAGGGAAGAAAAATCTTGACAAAATTGTCAAATACTGATGAATCAGGATTCTCTAATTTATAAAAAAAGAATCCCAAACATTGACTTTTTATGGGCTGTTTTATTTTCTGTTCTGTATTCATTTGCAGAGAAAAAGAGCTTCCTTTTTCTGTTGTGGAAAGTTGCAGTATTAAGCAGCATTAAAAATATGCAGGTGGAAAAGTTACTGAGTTGTGTGATTTATGTAGGAGTTCTCAGTGCTGTTGTTTATGTGTCCCTTTGAGGGGGAAGATTACCATGGAAAAAGTGTGTGAGTGGCTCAGTTTATATGCCTGAATGATTTCTGTCATCACCTGAGCTGGAGACAGAGTATCATGAACAGGTCTAGAAAAACTATGGAACGAGGCCAGTGAGTAAGCTGAGAGTAATGGGTTTTATGCTATCCTTTTAATAAATGGATTAAAGTAATTCATTTATTCCAATTTCTGATGGGTATTCCCTGCATAAGGCTTTGTAACACTAGGTCTGAAATTAGCTCAGGAAAGCTTTGAAACTGCAGAATATTCCATAGCACTGCAAAAATGTGAAGGAGACCCTTCCTTTTCCTCCCAGTCATGATTTCAATTTATCTTCCAAGCTTGTGGTGGTTATATTGCAAGGACTTTGGCGTTGTGTCCCTGCTGTTCCCACAGACAGGCTGATTTCAGCGATAAATGTTGAACGGCGTTACGCTCATTTTCTGGCTTTGTTCTCATTTTATTTGGTCATTGTTCACTGTGTTCTTATTGGAACTCTTTATTCCATACAAAGAAGTGGAAATACCTTTTTGACAGAAGCAAACCTGAGGAGTGTGAAGGTTTGCAGAAGTTATGAGCACGGGGAAATGTAGACTGTTCTGCAGTCTCACATAAAACATTTGCTGTCAAGTATCCTCGGGTACAATATTAGTAAGGATATTATTATACGCTTTATTATATGTGTAAAACATTCCTCTTTAACCCACTGTAAGACCCCAGGATTAGAAAGCAGGGAGCTGGAAAGGGCTACCTGGTTTAAAGAAGCCCATTGAAGTCTAACATCAACTACCAGCTTACACAGACTCTTTCATAAAGAGACCGGGTTTCATTTAGTTCCATCATATAATCCAATCCCTCATGCAAGGGTATTTTTTTCATTTATGCCCACTGGTGGACGCTTGCTATTAATTGAAATATTTGGATACATATGGAAAATTTTTCATTAAGAGAAGACCCCTCCTTGTGTTCTAGCATGGGAGACAGGGAGGAATGGTTTTGAAAGATCTGGATGACTTCGTAACTCAGGGATGGGAAGACCAAAGCTTGTGGATGTGCAAATCTGGCCCTTGTTAACTGAAAATATTTCTGATTAATGCTGTCTCTATTTATGTTGTTATTGGCCAGGGTTATATGGATCAATTACCTGCAAAATTCTGTGACTGAAATTCCATGCAGTTCCTTTTGCACAGATTTTTCTGTAGGTATTTTGAAGTCAAAGACCCACAGACACAGAAAACTTTAGGCTTTTGATTATCAACAATGGCTTTTTGATCTTGGAGTGACCCTCAGAGCTGAAAACAAAGGTCTCTCTGCAAAATGTGAACAGAGACATGGAAGGCCTCTGCAAGGCAGGGGCAAGGTCCAGCATGTAGAAATCCCACTTAGGGCTAAAGGGAAGGTGTGAGGACAAGAGTTAACTTGTACAGTAATGTTTGATGTCTGCTGTATTTTCTGTCAGGTTTAAATAGGTTTTGTCATTATAAGATTTTCCAAGGGGAAAGAAAAGAAAAACTAAACAAAAGTGGAGTATATGGATAAATATAATTAGACAATGGCTAACAGGCTATGCAAGGTCATTTAGGAGCTGAGGTACTCCTTTTTTATTTATCCTCCCAATCATATTTTGTCCTGTTTTAATTTAAAAAACAACCCACAACCAAAACAGCTTTCTCTTGGCAGAGTTCAAATCTATCCACAGGAGGAGAATTCCTAGGCCACCTACTCAAAGACGTGGTTTTTATCACCTTCTAAGAAATTTCAGTTCCTTAGGGAAGGATCAAAAGCTACAGGAAAAACAGACTATTAAAAATTAGTCCTGGATCCCGGCAGTGATGGAATGTTTGTTGAAAACATCTCCAAAATAATCAGGGAAAGCAGACCAGCTGATCCATCCTTAAGTGAAGGATTGTAAAGCAACCTGGCAGGGCTGCTTCTTCAGGGTAGTGGCCAACCACTTGTGCCACGCTGTTTCCATTTGAATGAAAAAATGAGCTGCCTCGAAGGCTCTGATTGTTCCCCACACCTACTGCAGGGAGGTGTGTTGATCTCTTGGAGGTTTCAGCAAGAAATGGGAGATAAAATAACATTCATAAAATAAAATTGAATTGTTAGTCTGCATAAATACAGTCAGTGCTTATGGAGCTGCTGCAAAATGTTAACAATGGCTGTGATTTTTCTTCGGAATGGTGGCGCTTTGGCGGGGATTGGATTATTCTTGCAGTGATGCAAGATCATGGATAACTAGCAAAATCATTAGGAAAATTTAGCCCTGCTAAGATGAGAAGAAACCTAGCTGGCTTCCTACATATCCCTTCCTCTCTGCACCACTTTTTTGGGCGTCTTTTGCTGAGTACAGGGACACTTTGCAAGCACTATACACACAATTTAAGAGCACAGATCAAATATTTATTGGCTGCTGCACACAGCAGATCTCTAAGCTAAATGCTACTCAGCCAGGCATTAGTGCAGTGTGCCCTTATGCCATACCCAGGGCTGCCTTGAAGGTTTGCAGCCAGGTGTGGAAGGGTTCTCCTTCATTGCTCCTTGGAACAGGCTTCCTTGTTGTGGTTTTTCTTTTCCTTAAGATTTTTACCAGCTTTTGACACAAGTGTTTTTTTTCTGCCCAAATCCTTGAGCTCTATCTTCAACTTCAAGGGAAGAGATGAAATCTTGTAAGAGTGATGGGAAGAGGAGCAGGTAGGGAGGTTGAAGGGCAGATCTGCTGATGTGGGGGAGAGAAGGGATGTGGGCTTGACAGCAGCAGAAATGAAAGCTGAAAGACCAAAATAGTTAATACAGAGCCAAATATTTGGAGCCTACGTGAAACCTAATGTAATACGGAAAAAAATACAGGGATTTTTCCAGCCATGCCTCTTTTTTTTTTCGCAGTAAACTGGAGAGTGAGCCCAATGCTTAATTGTTGCACATTCCATCAGGATGCAAATCAAAGCAAAAACAAGTTCAAAACCCTCCCACAATATTATTTTTATAAAGTATTAGTCTGCGGGGGCTTGGGCCTTTGACAATTTTCAGTTGTCCATCAGGTTTCTGTATTACTGGGGTGGAAATTAGCCCAACTCCTCAGAAGTTAATGGAATTCAGCAGCTCCCACTGTGGGTTTGGTCCCCTATATCTGATCCGCACATGGCTTGACAGCAACAGGCTTTTGTGGACTTCAGTGGTGTTAATCATACCTCAGGTATGTAAGGACTCACTGCTTATTTCTGAGAACAGCAACTCAGCTTGTAGCTCTGGACTGTCACTCACTCTCTTAATTTTAATAATTCCTTAAACTGCATCCTAAAATTGTCTAATTAAAAAACTTTGACAGCTGTCCATAATACTGTATATACAAATCTTTTCACTTCTGAGCAGAACTACCAGTATCAGTGGATCAGGGAGATGGGGAATTGGATAATTTTCGGCTCTTTAGTATTTTTAAACTGCTGGTTCATCCCCTGCAGCTGCCTTGCATTTTATAGGTGCACTAAATTTGATGACCGTGAAGGGTTGTTAAACAATATACTGTGATAAAAATAGTTCCCTTTGCTGACATTATATGTTTTTTTCTAAACTAGCTCCATAAATTGCACCAACAAAACTACTTGTACTTTTTTAATTTCTTCTAGAATTTGAGACAGGTGAACTAAAGGACCAAGAGCAGAAAGAAGCTGATAGAAGTGATGGACCTGGCCCTTTGATAGTTATTCAAACTAAATATCCTTATTCTTGCAAATATGGTTGTTTAAAGACATCGGGCTTTTCCACACCACTTTTACTGGACCATTTAGCCAAGAAAGTCTTGCACAATATCCTTCTTACAAGGTTTTTGTAGACCTTGACATCTGAATAAATTAGCAACAATTCTTGTATGTATTTCAGGCTAAATGAATTAATGTGATGTTTGATAAGTGAATTGAAAACATTACCTGACCCTGATATTTCTGTAGAAATTTCATATACTGACAGGGTTAGAGAAGCTTGTGTGTATTATGTGTGGTGTGAAATAAGACTGATATTAAAATGAAACTTTAAATAATATCATTTAAATTTGAGATAAGCTTCAATTACCTTGATCTCAGAGGTCGGAGAGTTCTCACAGTGGAAGATGCTGACAATTTCAATGGAAGAAAAGTAAAGGAGAAACTATATTCTCCTGAGTCAAGGAAGAAATCATAATAGAGAGAACAATATTTAGAGAACAGGCAGTGCAGGGGAGCTGATAATAAGCTGTATCATAACAGGCAAGGTCATTCAAGAAACAACAGCTTGATTATTCAGCTAATCAAAAGAATCAGCCAGGCTCTTTTACCTGCCACTGTCCCACAGCTTCACACAGGGGCACCCACTATCTGCTAATGAAAGTATCCTAATTACATGTCTACAGTCTGTCTTCCAACCCTCATTCTTGGGATTGAAAGCAGGAGGTCAAAAAGGTGATATCAACTGTAAAAGAAGGACAGACAAGAAGAATGGGGGTGAGATGTTTTATTTTGAGAAGTTAAATGCTGGGATTTTGAAATGTTTGTATCTTCTGTGAGATTTCTCTGCCTTAAAAGAAAAGTGAAAATTCCAGCCCAAAACCAACCATATTAGAGAATTCCCCTTTCTGTTTGGTTTGACCTCTGACATGCATTTTTTAGTGCCTTATTTTTCTTTGTGTACTTTTTTCCCTTCCATCCCAGAGCACTGGCCACCTACATCTTTCAAGACTTTCTAATCAGTTAAACATGCTGATTCAAATCTCTTAACAACTATTGTATTTAGTGTTTGATATCTTCCTTCTTACTCAGGAATGTGAAATATTTCATTATCAGCTAATATTTCGTAAGTACCTAAGATAAATACTTATTGAGCATTTATTTTCCTTGGATTGTATTGATAATAGATTAGTTATTACTTATCTTATTAATCATATTCTTAGTAACAGTGTGCTAATGGTACAACAGCTCATTTGCTTTTCATAGAAGTTCTTTTATTAAATTAGAATATGAATAAATTATCAGATTCCATGTAAAAGAAAACTAACAACCAGAAAATTAAAAATAAGGCTAAAACCCAAACCTACACTCCAAAATCCTGAAAAAAAGAAAAATACTTTTGACACATTCAGACTCTGATCATACGGTGCTCTTTTAGTTTTGCTTTCTGTTTATTTCTTGTCTTACAGTACTTGAGCTGCAGCATCCAGACAAAATCTGTTTAATTTCAAAAGGCAGTTGTGGATTTACACAATTTGATAGTATTTCTTGAAATGTTTCCCTCTATTCTGAGAGTAAAAAACCTGCCTCAACTTGTGTAAATAGTGTGGGAAGGGGGAAAGAGCTGACAAGATGAGCTCATAAATCAGTGATGATGAAGAGAAATCTGTCATCAGGTCAGCTGATTTACAAATTGAAAACAGAAGTTTTACAGTTGTCAAAAAGAATATTAATTATGCCAAATTTCCACTTCTGTGGCCTGGCTTGATTTTTTGTTATTATTTTCTTAAGATATATAAAGACAGTTTAGAGATATATTACAGTAAGTTTAAAAATAAATCCACTTTATTTTCACAATTTTGTTTTCCTGCCTCTGTAATACCACGTATTTATGAGTCATCCACCTTAACAATGGTTGTTAACGTACATTTCATTCAAAATTTAAAGATCATTTTTTTGCCCCATATTTATTTTTTAAGAGACATGAAAAATTCCTTTGAACTGCACCATCATATGGTTTCCATTACATTTGTGAAAGCAAAAGAGAGTAGGCCACACGTTGTTTGTCAAGAGTGTCTTTGCTGTGCCATGGCTTCATAGCTTTTTCTGCTCCAATGAGGAAAATTGAGCATAATTTTCATATAATCCCTGAAAGCAATAAACTATTGCACCCTTCAGAACAAAGAAGCAGAAGGAAACGTTACAGAAAAAAGAGGTTAAAAATCCATTTTCAGAAAAGTAGATAAGTGCATCACATATCAGCAGATAAGTGAATCAGACCCTCCCTACCATCAGCTCTCAACAGTTTGCTTGGGAAGGTGCTTAAATATTACATTTGGCAATCCCTGACTCTGTTTAAGGCTCAATAATGCTTGACATTGACATCTTGTCATGAAAAATTGGTTAAAACATTGGATCTAGAGCAACTAAGGAGGATGTGATATGTATGTAGGTGTTTGAAAAGCATGGATATGAAAAAAAAGAAAAGGATAAATTGTTGAAGCTGATTATATAACTGTTAGTTCCAGTGGTGAGAGGAATGAGATGAGTACAAGAAAGATTAAAGCTGAAGATCAACAATGTCTTGACTAAGAGGGTCAAGATAAATATGGTATTACTCCAGGCTCAATAATCATGATGAGTAAAAGTCCCTTGACCAGTTTACTTTTTGATAACGATAATTCCCTCGTACTGGAATAAACAGACCTGATGCTAAAGTCAATAAGGCGATATTATTGCCTTCTCTGAGAGCTGTATAAGGACTAGATGATTTTGAAGATATCTCCTGGTTTGGGTTTTTATGCATCTGTGAAAATTAACTGCTTCAGTCAAGTCTTCCTTACAGAAGGACATCTCTCCCCAAATAAGTCTTTACCAATTTCTTTTCTCTGCCTTTCTTTGAATATAAACTTAGAAGTAAAGTCACTTTGTTTAAAAGTCTGAGATTCAAAACCAAAAAATCCTCCAGCTGTCACAAGATCATGAAACATGGGCCAGGGGAAAGGGAAACACTAAGTGGCTTCCAAAGGTCTTGTCTACACCTATTTGACTGTCATTGCAACAACTAATTAATGAGACTTAAAATCTGAGATACTTGATTTCTCCAGACTCCATTTCTGAAAGTTAAAACCATATAATTTGTTTGCCCTACTGAATTAGGGAGAGAGCATCTCAGAAATTTCAGACCATCTCGCCATTGTAGGACAGAGTTTTATTACCTTCTGCACGTATCTTCTTCCTTCCCCAAACACAATCAAACAAAAAGACAAAAACACTCAGGTGAAATGATATTCTTGAGATGCTTTTCCAAACACTGAGGTTGCATCATCACTTCCCTTGAGAGGAAATGTGTCTTTGTCTGGTTGTTCCGACTTCAGAATGAAAAGTCTGAAAAAACAAGGCAGGAATCCTTTCTGGAGGGTTTAAGTAGGTGATTTGTCACTGAAGTCTTGTTGGTTTGGCTGCTGCCAAGTCAGAAAGGAGAATGTTTTAGACAAGCCATGTAAAGGGCACAGTGAGGGAGCGGGTGAATGCTTTTAGCTGCAGCATTATTATCCGATAAGGCTGCAGATCTCTTTGGGATCTTTGCCAAACTCTGACTAGTAATCACTGGTGGGCCTTCACTAAGTCTGTGTATTTCGTAAAGGCAAAGCAACAGGATCAGTTCAATGAAAATGGCTAAGGAATGAGGAAAGAAAGGAAGTGTTATGTCTCTGTCCTTAAAAGAGACATTTTTTCCCCCAAAAAGCCTCTTTCTCTTCACTACATTTTTAAGCGGTGGGCACACTTTTTGCTGGTAAAATTAATTCTGAGAGCTCAAAAGAATGCTGATAAATAGTAACTACTTGATATTACTAAATTGTTGTAAATGCAATACAAGAAATTCTAAGTCTTTTTAAGATTCTCATGGGAATATTGAATTGCATGGCTGGAATAGAAATATCAGTCAGCATACATATATATTTCCATATATATAGATGAGATGTATATATATATATACATATTATATATATAAAACACATATATATAGTATAATATATCTATATATATCTTATATACTCATACATGGGCAGGGAGAGAGAGAGAGGTGGCAGGGAGAGATTGTATATGATACCCTGCCTGTGCTAAACCAAATAGTAAAGAATCAAGGCCAGGCAGTGAATTCATTAATTCAGCTGCTGATTGCATTGGAGCTGAGAGATGAAGTGCTGCTTTTAACAGTCTTGGAGTGTCCGTGTGAAATATAAGGATGGTTTATACAAATTACTCATGTGACCTCGCAAAGGAATTGATTGAATTCAAACTCTTGGCAGTCCTTGCTCTGAAGTCTGAAAATAAGATAGTTCAAAAATAATGTTCATAAAAAAATATTTAATCCTGAATATACAAAATAAATTTTCTAATGTGTTCTAATCAGCATTTCTGTCTGCTTCCACGTGGTAATCATTTTTGGAATAACTGTAATGACAAAGCAATAAAACTCAGGAAGTACCAGACTGTGGTTACTCATACACACATGCACAAAAACAGTATATCAAATCAGATAGTTTTTAGCATTAAATTATATATATAAGTGTTCTTGTTCATAATGTGCCTCTCAATTATTTCTCTGGATTCATTTACGTAATGGAAAACTTCCAGTGTTCAGAGATCTAACTATTATATCAGTCTGGATTTAGTCAGGGATTTCATTAAATCCAGTCAAATTGTGCCTGAATTAAGACTGAATAGAAACTTCCTAAACACAGAACTTTTCCAGATACTAGGTATGATACAGCTTTAGTGCTAAAGTCACAAGTGGCAACAAAAAAGAAAATCTGTACATTTTTAAAGAAGACTTTGTGAAATGTTACATGGAGAATGTAAACGAAGGCACAGAATATGTCCCAAAGAGATTAAAATCCAAATAGAAGCTGGATCAAATGTCTGAAAACTTGATATTAAAGCTATACTTAGAAAGTTGATACATTTGGAAGTCATTCTACCTTAATATATGGATTGAGTAACAGTGAGCCTTGTGTGTGTAATGCATTTACAGGAACTGTGTGTGTCAGATTAGCAAAAGGAGAAGAAAGAGAAAGTAGATAAAAATAAAAAAAAATAGGGATGTGGCTAAATATGGAGACATTAATCTTAAATTCAGGTCTGTAGCAAAGGGAGATAGATACTGAGAGACCCTTTCTGAACAGGTCCCATGAAGATATTTTTGGTAGTACTAATGGGGGAAAAGATGGAGTTGGAGATGAGAAAGACAAGGAAGAGATGCTAGTGCCGGGTGTGAAAAGAAACAAGATGGGATGGAAAAATAAAATCACTCAAGAAAGATGGGGAAAGAAGTTGTTTCCGTGGGAAGGTACGTAAGAATGAACAGCCCAAAACCATCAGCCTTGAAGACAAGAAAACAGAGATTTGTTTGTGCACACAAGCATTTCAATGCAGAGGGGAAATAAAAACAGGAGGAATTTTGTGTGAGATACCTTTGCATGTACTGACCATTGAGGATGGTCCTGGGCTGACTTACATCAGGGCTGGAGCAAGTGTCCTCTGGAGCCAGGCTGGGAGAGCTGGGGCTGTTCAGCCTGGAGAAGAGAAGGCTCCAGGGGGACCTTTGAGCATCTTCCAGTGACTAAAGGGGCTCCAGGAGAGCTGGAGAGGGACTTGGGACAAGAAATGGAGGGACAGGACAAGGGGGAATGGCTTCCCACTGCTAGAGGGCAGGGTTAAATGGGATATTGGGATATTGGAAATTCTTCCCTGTGAGGGTGGGCAGGCCCTGGCACAGGTTGCCCAGAGAAGCTGTGGCTGCCCCTGGATCCCTGGCAGTGTCCAAGGGCAGGTTGGATGGGGCTTGGAGCAGCCTGGGCTAGTGGAAGGTGTCCCTGCCCAGGGCAGGGGTGGAACTGAATGGGCTTTAATGTCCCTTCCAACCCAGACCATTCTAAGATTCTCTGATACATGAAGTCTTTTGTTTGCTTCAGTGGTCTGTGAATCAGGTCACTAAAGCTCTTTAGCTTTCACATCTCCCATCTGAATATTCATATTCTCATTAAACCATTATTCCTGTTATGGGCTTTATTTTGTTTAATTAAAAAGGTTTAATTAAAACCTATAACAAAGATGGGAGCTTAAAATAATATTTGAGCCATAATTTAACCCTAAAATGTTTTACATAATACTGAATTACCTGATGCTGTTTGAGATACTCTGAAGACATCTTTGACTTTTCATAATAATTAATATAGTTCCTCTCAGCTCTGAAATGTCTCTCAAATGTCAGCTTACTTGGGCCACATACAGAGGAAGCAATGCAGCACTGTCAGGAGCTGCCATTCCCTGTGAGGGATAAGAAAATGAAACCACTGTCTTCAAATGAAAAAAAAAAAATTCTCAATGTACTTTATAATAAGTGTTCTTTAGTGTCTTGTCCAGTATATCATTGTTCTGATGACTCAATTATTTCCTGAAACAGAATTGGTGTCTTCAAATAATTTCTTAAAGTGTTTTCCAGTGTGGTGCATTTCCAGACTGCAGATTATGAGAGAAGGGATTTATTATTCTATAGTTAATGGCTTATTCCCAGTTTTAGGTCACTGTAAAGTGTATCTCTGGTAAAGGATATGGTTAATTGCCCTGCTGAAATAGGCATATAAATTAACAGCTCTGTGCCAGTGTATTTATGTGTGGTCAATTTAGATGAATGACCTGCTTCACTTGAATAAAAGTGCTTCCTTAAAAGGATGTCGTTTTGTGTATACACAGTATTGACAGAACTGAACTTTATGAATGTAACTGAGATAGTAAACAAAATGCAGACTAGAGTGAAAGAAAAAAAAATGGAGTCTTTTAATTACTGGTAAGCATGGATATGCAGAGTTTCAATATTTATTTGTAAGAAAGCAAATTCATAGAAACACAGAATGATTTGGGTCGGAAGGGACCTTAAAAATCACCCAGTCTCACCCCCTGCCATGGCAGGGACACCTTCCACTAGCCCAGGTTGTTCCAAGCCCCATCCAACCTGGCCTTGGACACTTCCAGGGATCCAGGGGCAGCCACAGCTTCTCTGGGCAACCTGTGCCAGGGCCTGCCCACCCTCACGGGGAAGAATTTCCACTAACTCAATATCCCATCTATCCTTTCCCTCTGGCAGTGGGAGGCCATTCCACCTTGGCCTGTCCCTCCATCCCTTGTCCAAAGTCCCTCTGCATCTCTCATGTCCCCTTTAGGCACTGGAAGGGGCTCTGAGGTCTCCCTGCATCTTTCTGTTCTCCAGGTTGAACACCCCTGGCTCTCCCAGCCTGTCCTAGTGGGAGAGGTGCTCCAACTCTCTGCTCCTCCTAAATGTTTCCTTGATTTTCTTCCCTTACATCTTTACATAACAAAGTACGTATTTTATAAAAAGAGACAACTAATCTAGGGTGCAGTGATTCTTTAGAAAAGGATGTGGGTGAGTTAAAGTACAGCATAGCCTGTTCCCAGGCCAGCCAGGTAAAGCAGGATGTATTTTATCTCAGCACATTCATAAGACCTTTGATGAACGCTGTGTCAATTTGGGGTACAGACTTCAAGGAGGATGAAGTCTGGTTGAAAAAGAAAGTAAAAGTAATGATCAAAGACCTGGGGAAAGTACAACTGATGGAAGAAGACTAAGTGAACTTGTGTTTTGTCTGGAGAAGTGAAAATTGCACCCATTTTTCCTCCAGGTCCTGAACTATGAAAAATGCTGCTGCAAAGTGGAATAGAATAAACAGGTTTCATTTTCCTGCTGGACAGGACAAGTAGTTCTGGGTTGCAGCACGAAAGGTTTAGGTTAGAATTAAGGACAATGTAATAGGAGTAAAGAGTGTTAAGCACACAAGGATGTTGCCTGAGGATGCTGCAAAATCCTTATCAATGCAGAGTTTTGATAATAGCCACATTTGTCAAGAATGATACAATTGATTTTGGCTTTTTGTAGGCAAGTGAGCTAAATAGCTTCTTAAAATGTTCTGCTTTTTTTTTTTTTTTCCTGTCATTTAGCTGCTAAATAACAATATTTAATACACTCATATACAATATTTTGGAAAATGAAAGTATAAAGACATCTTTGAATTAAACTGCTCAATCTCCCTCGTGTCAAACCCATTTGGAACTGTTAAAATTTTAGTCCTGCTCTCAATATGAAAAACCTGAATTAGTGATACCCATTCTTTGTTCTGGCAGTCTTTCTTCTTTAAACTAAAAGAACAAAAATTTCTGGAACCAAAGGCAGCTGAAAAAAAGCAGGGATCAGAAATAGTCCAATTTGTAAACTAGTAGCTTAATAAAATAAAACCAGGGATTTACAGCTCTTTTCTACCCTGCCTTCATATTATATATAAAACAAGGAAATAGAATAAAGCTTAGAGCATATGCCCTTGCTTCTGCCTCAAACTTACACTTTATTTCAAAATTCACTAAGCACTTCTCTGCCTGTTCTGTCAAGTCAACAGGAGTTTCCATTGACCTGAAGACAAGTAGTGTTAAGACTATCCAGAGAGTTTTAGTGACAATATGTGGATGCACTTGCAAGGGAGAGGGTGACTTTGTGCTTCTCTGAGTGCCACTGCCTTTCAGCTCAAACCCTGCTGTGAGATTCTCCCTGCAGCTGCCCATGGACCCGTGCCAAGGTCGGTGGCCACTTGGGAATGTCACACCTTGGAATCCAAGCCCAGGGATTTCCGCATGCCAGCTTTAATGTAAGGGTGAGATGTTTCCCAACAACTCTCTTAGTCCAGTTTAATGGTCTTGTTGTGTGTCACTTTGCATGCTGATGCCTTAGAGACTGAGGAGAAAAAACTCTAGGCCAATTTAGTAGGAGATAAGGAGAGCAGAAGCTTTAATGAACCTTCAGGCTCCAGGAATACATATCCACAGGATCCCCCGTCTGACCCTGGTTCCAAGATTTTATAATAATGTCCATCCAAGCCCATTCTGCTATTCCTCTGGTCCTGCCCCATTCCACTCCCTGGCACATCCCATCAGGAATTGAGCCTGGGGCTTTGGGACCCCTCCTTCATTGTCCTCATCTTCCTCGCAGCACGTCGGGCCCTTGGAGACCTTCCAGAGTTACAGATTTGGAGGTCCTTCTGTCCATGTCTTTATCTTCTGGTGCAGGACTCATGGCACTTTTCTGCAATTCTATCTTGAAATGGGGACTAAACAGCTACTGGAGTTTTGAGGGATTGATACAGGATGGGGTTGGCATGTGTAAACATTAAGCTACTGAAGTTATTTTACTGGTACAGTAAATCTACAGTAACTTCTAAGATCTATAAAATTAAAAAATAAAAAAATCCTGAGGCATCATGCTGTAAAAATCTTCCAGATACACACACATGTGTGTATGTATTTCATTTCAATATTTGTGCATGTAGGTAAGTTTAAATAAAGAAAATTTATGAGGTGCCAGTAAGTGAAGAACGGCTTAATTTTTCAAAGTATTCTTGTTCCTAAAAAACAATGTAATATGAACAGTTACTTGGAAGAGTCCTAATACAGTTCAGTTGCAATAAAATACCAAAATGCCAAAATTCTAGGCACAAATAAAAATTATTTCATCTCCTGTGCTGAATTGTATTAGAAAGTGCTTTCTAATATGGAATCCAGATATTTTCTGTTGCAATTCGAGCTGATTGCTTCTTATTTTACCCTGTCTTGTCATAGAGGATGAGAACAGTTTCCCTTACCAAAGACTTGAAGACCTTGAGTCGTTTTTCAGAGCCACTTTTGTCTAGAATAGAGTTTCTTATCCCGTGAATATCATCTGATGCTGTTCAGGCTGGTGAGACAAGCCTAGATTGAAAGTGTTCAATTAGCTCTAAGTCAGCCATTTGAGGTCCTGGTGGCAGTACCTTATCACAAGGAATTTTTTTTTCTTTGCTGACATTAAGCAAATCTGTATTTTCAAAGGACATTACTTACCTACTTGAGGAAATTAGGGTGTGAATTTAGAGTGCAACAGTTCCTGAGCCCTGATGGGGAAACTTGTATTGCACAATCAGTCAGAGATAAAGGACCTTGATCGAGGTGATTTTGGTTATTTTAGTGGAATTTACTGCCGAAATTATGGCTGCTTCTGGAAGTAGCTGTTCAAAGTCACTTTGAGCAAGCTGCTGTCCTGTCTTGTGGGATGTTTGTGTCCTTGTAGGCTTGAGACTGTTCCTTCTTGCCTCTGAAACAGGAGAATGTTCATTTTCTATCCATGCAAGGAAGTATATTTGTATCCCTGGTATCATACTCCCAAAAATCTTCCAGATATCTGGGATGAGCTGATATTCCCTTCCTAGCATAATTATGGAGAAACTTCCCGTATCTTTGAAAAATCTGAAGTCAGCCAGCTGAATACACAAATTCAGCAGAAACTTCCAGAGAAAGGAAGGCTGTAACATTCTCTAGGGGAGTTACAAACCTTCTAGATTAAACAGGCTGTGACCTGAAAATCAAGCCTTTTAGTTACCATGGCAGAAATAAAACAGAACTTCTTTTTTTTTTAATACTTCTTTGATGGCATTGATATATTAGTTTCAAATCTCTTTATGCTACAAAGAGCCTCTTTCACAGACTTCTAAGGGAATGGTCTGATCATCTGTGTTTATGTTTTATTAGCTGTCAAGCACTGTCTAACAAAGGTATCCACTGACAGTGAAACAAGACAACAAGGTTATTTAGGGGCACTGTATTGATATGTGAGAATTAAAGATTGGTATGAGATTTAAGCAAGCCCTTGATGGAGTGATGTGTCTAAGACAAAAAAAAATCTTTCTCAGGATCTATCCAGACGTGCTCCAGTTTAATCAGCATCATCAAAGCCAAGCTCCCATCTGCAGAGTGAGGAGAAGGGAAAAAGCTTCGTAACCAAAGAGGTTCTGGTTTCTCCGTGATACTGGAGTAAAAGTCAATCTTTTAAATCCCTGTGATAAAATCAGACTTTGAAATTAACTGAGCTGAGTTACTAACTTCTCAGGACAGGTCTAGAAATAACCTGTTGGCTAAGAAAACCTACAGGGATTGGGCAGATTGCAGTTGCGCTCCCATTTATGCACAATTAGCTTGGCTTCCTCTGAGGCTCCTGTGGGGAGGAGTGCATTCAGTTCTCCTGCAGGTACTGGGATTTCAGGTTTTATTGACACTGCATTTCTAGGCCAACCTCCATTCCCTGGGAAAACACAGCCCTTGATCCATGTTTGGATAGGGAAATGTCTCACTGTTCCGATTAGATGGGAACAGCAGTGCCAATGGCCCCTTCTCCTCAGTGACCTTGGGTTTGTGCTGCACCAAAAAGCATCATATCTGAAACAACAGTGAGAGAATCAGTTCAGTCGTATCACCCACTGATTTGTGAGAACACACACAAGCTTTGACGCTGAGAATTAAATTCAGGTATAGGGAGTTAGTGCTTTATTAACCACCAATACTGTGTTTAAAACTCCTGTGTCTAAAACTGGGATCTTCTTCGCCTGTGAATACTCCTACTCCTTGGCAAAGCTAGAGAGTCAAGACTATGTATCTTGATATAGGCTTGTGGCAAATGCCAAATGTATTCCTGCCTGATTTTGTGATGTCAGCTGCCATTCTCCTGACGAACCGATGAGGAAATGAGGCAGATTTCGATTGCAAAATGCTAAATTATTAATTCAATTATCATACCAGCAGTGGTATCTTGGAAGATAAGGTTAAGATAATTAAGAGATTAACAATAATTAGGGTCATTAAGATTATTAGAGATATAAAGACATTAAAAGACTGGCATTTATTTCAAATAAGGCTTATCCTTTTTTTTAATATATTTTTGTTTCTTCACTTGCATTAAGATAAATACAGCTCTGAGCTTGTGCATAAACCTACATTACTTAAATCAGGATCTTCCCATTACCTTTATCTTGCTTTGTGATTGAGTCCTGTAGTGAACTGAGTTCTGGAAATATGATGAGGTTTTTACTGTCTCAAATAGTCTGAAAGTTTTGTGTAAAAACTGTTTATATATTTTGCTGTTGGCAAATTTATGAGCTTTCCAGTGACCTTTCTGGCTTGTGCTGGCCCTGCTTACAAAGTGTGTGCATATATGATGATCATCAAAGGTCTTTCGAGGGATGACAGGCTTGACTATGACATGTTTTCTGGTCCCAGATTTCCTAAGAGGCATCATTTAATTGTTAGCCACATTATTATGTCTCGAAGTACACAGCTGTCAGTAGCTGTTTTGTATGGGAATTAACTATGTTAGATCTTGTAATATGCAGTTTCCCTAATTTTGTGAATGTCACAGTGCTCTGGTGTGAGTTAAGCAACTAAGTTCATTTTCTGGTAGTCACATGGAGAACACAAAAACTGATTGGTTTAGGTAAAATCACATTGCACCGATCAAGTCTCCAATCCTGTGCTATAAATAGATGAATATATATTGCTTAAAAATGATAGAATTACTCCAAATAATATGTTTCTTATGAAGAAAACCAGGGGCAAGGGAAGGATTTGAGGCAGGAATGCTATTTCCTAAGTGGATAAACCTCTCTCTGTTATTCTCCATTGTCCTCTTTGCTAATGTCACTACTAAAAGAGAGTTTTACTGAGGATCTTTCCTTCTCATTGCTTCAGTGCTCTCTTTTTGCTGTGTAGGCTGTTCCTTTGTTGTCTCCCCAGGTTGTCCATATTTGAAATCCCAAGCAGACCAATAGGCCAGGCTGAGAACTGTTGCTTCATATGTTTGGTGTCACAGCTATTTAGACAGTTGCAATTTCTTTCAATTACCCATTTTTATTGGAATCTGTTACTGTGGTCTGCTAGCCAAAACAAGGACTTTACTAAAAAATAATAAATTGCTGGCTAATATTATTTGCATGGTAATTGCTTTTGCAGTGCCTATTAAATCAGTGTTTCTGGCACAGCTCTGTGATAGCAGAAGTAGGGATATTAATATACTATGACAAAAAGCTTTTCTCATTTTTTGTTTTTGAAATTAATTACTATTTTCCCATGGGAAGGTTGGGTGGGAAATGTATCTGTTGTTCCCCTCAGCTTTCTGGGATTGTGATGGGGGCATTACACGGACAGGGAAGTTGGTGATGTTTGTAGATGTTTAGGGAAGTGTTAGATGGGATGGGGTCAGCTCTGCCCTAGAGTTCTTGTGCCTTTATGGCGAAGGTGATTTGCACAGAGGCAAATAATCCAGGCTGTTTCCAGCTTGAAAATGACTGATGACGTTCTGTTCATCAATCTGAAATGCCTTCCCTGCATCCTCAGCACAGTTAATCTGCATATGTGCTCGAAGTCCAGCACCTCCAGACTGTGCTGGATTTACTCTCTGCCTTCGTTGCGTGTTGAGCACATACACAGTCATTTTGACACAGCCAGACAGAATGGGCTCTCTGGCCATCCTCTGGATAACAAAAGTGTCCTTATTTCCATCTGGGATGTGCAGGTAAGAAATAAACTAGCCTCAGATAGTTCCTAATTTGGCATGCAAAAAGGAATGGCTGTCTCATGGTTTAATGGCAGTTTGATTTGTCTCTCCAGAGCATTAATGGTGCTAATAGAGAGTATATGTTGTCTAGGAAGAGTCTTCTGAACCTGACTGCATTTGTTAGGGCTGGTCACAGGCACCACTTGGTTTTACTAAGCATTTGGCATTTCAGAATTGTCAAAAATAATCTTACAGGAACAAGATTGAAGGTTATCATAGAATGATTTGAATTGGAAGGGACCTTAACGACCATCTCGTTCCCAGGGCTGCTCTTGATCCCTTCTCCTCTCAGCCTGTACTTGTGATTGGAACTGCCCCAACCCAGGTGCAGGACCTTGGCCTTGTTGAACTTCCTGAGGTCCTCACGGGTCCATCTCTCAAGGCTCTCAATGCCTGTTGTGTAACGTGTCCTGCTTTAAACATTCCTGAGATGCTTCACACCAAAGCTCTTTTGTCTGTAGAGCATCATTTCACACCAATAGTTTTATCTGCCATGATTTGAAATGTTACTGTAAAGTCACTATCACATATTTTCTGTGGTGCTCACAGGACTCACTGCAATTTGTAGCTAGAGTTTAATTAATTATTAGGCATTTGTAGCTGTCAGTCAATAATTTAGGTACGTCGGGCTCACAGTTTTTGAAAAGAGCTTGGTTTATGAAGAGTGAACAAATATACCATTCCATCTGTTAGCCAAACCACCTGGCACAAAATCATTTGGGGCGTAATTATGTAGTTGGCAAGAATGTCAAAAAAAAAAAAAAGTGATTTCTAGAGTTTTCATCCCAATCGATGCTTCACTTCGTAGTGATGGAAACCTGACTAATGCATCAAGGACCAGTTTTGTTTTATTTTTTCACACCTCTGAATAAAATAACTTGTGTTCACCTTGCAAAAAATGCCTAACACTGATAAATATAGGAACCAAGAGACAAGCGTGAATTAATCCTGAGCCTAATCACAGGGACGGATTTGGGGCTGGCCTGTTGTTCTAAGTGGTTGAAAGGAGTCACGTAGGAGGTGCATCATTGTCCTTTTAATCTCTGTGGGAAGAGACTTGGGACAATTTGGGAAATGATTTTTTCCTTCCTGATGGTAGTGTGGATGTTTTTCTGAACTCTGGGCTGTACAAAATTGCTACATCTGCAAATCTATTTTCCTATTTTTTCCATGATAAAATTTCTTCTTTAATCCTCTGGAAGCACAGAATACACACAGAAAAAACTTAGCAAATAGCATTTGCAATGTAAAGAAACTTTCTCTTTTTAACTCCTGGAAGGGGAAAACTAACTCATGCAAGGTTACCTATAGGTCAGATCAAACTTCCGAAGTGGGGGCAAACAGGTACAGTAGTTGAAAAGCAAAATAAATGACTCCAACTCTGTGTTGCAGCTGGTTGCCAACAGCCTTTAGGTGTCCAGCTGAATATCATCTATATTGTAAAGCTGCAGCTGGGACAAGGATGGTTTAATTATGTAAGAGGAATGGTTTTTCAGGCTCACCAGGAGGCTTAAGTGTAAAATCTAGTCTTTTTTATTTTTAACTGAAAGCTGGGAGACTGTCAAACAAAACCTGGACCTTGTTCTGAAGTGTTTTACTCTGCAGATGTTCAGAGTATGTGGTCACTTGACAACTTCTTATCAGTCTGAGTGTTACAGAAAGATGCAGGTAAAGTTTGCAATTGCAAATGCAAACAAATGAAGTTATTATTTATGAATGTGAAAAGCCTGCTCAGAATAGTTTGCTTTGTTAAGGTTTCCTTCCTTGTGGTAAGTAATTGTCATGTCCTGTTTTAGTGTCTGGGGAGAGAGAAGCCTTGGTTTTAATTCTTTGCATGGTTGAAGTCATTCAGTTATTCAGTTTAATTAAATAGCTTGTAAGATTTCACTTTAGTGAAGGGGGAAATGATCTATCATTAGAATTATGACTGAATGTTTTCTGGTTTTTGGTTTTGTTTTTTTGTTTTTTGGTTTTTTTTTTTTAATTGTGGCAGATACTGGAGAACAGCCTTTGAGATAACTTCAGTAATAGAAACTGCTTCTGGTACCCTGTAAAATGTGTTATCTATAATGAAAAGAGAAATGTTGATATTGTTAGTTAATAAGGGATGAATTAGTCTGGAACCTGACACTTAATTTACCCCAGTAATGGCACTCAAGGAAAATCACAAGACATTCTGAAGAACCCCTTTTTCTTCAGTGTGTAGAAACATTTGGCTCTTCAGCTAAAAAATCAAGGTTTGCCTTTTGTCTACTTTGAGGAGGAATATAGGGAGAAAAGTGTTGTTTAACAGAGTAAGATTGAGGAGTTGTATGGATGAAAACATTAATTTCTTATATAAACCTAAGTATGTTATTGCATTAATGAGTAAAAAAATTCCCTCCCGTTGTGAGTTGCTGAGCCAAATACTCCAAATCACTCACTTGTAATCCCTTCTGTAATTGTCAGAAATATGTATATGATTCTCTGTAAGGACTGATGGAAAAATAGATGTCCTTCACGGATCAGTCTGGCTTCCCCTCCATAGTGAGCACAGAACTGGCTTCCTTTAGGTTTCCCTGTAAGCTTTTCCTGATACCTGTACCCATCTCCACAGTGCTCCAGTGTCTTCCGCTTCTTATTTAAAATTGTCTGTACAGTTCCTTATGTTCTTGAAACTGTCTTGAAAGTGGGCATGATGAATATAAGAGTTGTCTGGAATTGCATGAGTAAGGGATAGAGTGTCAGACTTCCCCTTGATGTGGCCGGTGATGAATCAATTTTGTAATGGAAGAGCAAATTGCAAATATCATTCTGCACAAATGATTTGAATAATCTGTTGTCCCTAACTATTTTTAACCAGGTAAAATTATTAAGATGTACTGAAAATGGGTTTGTTTTTACAAATGTAGGATGTGAGAAGTCAAACTGTGCCTTGTTTGTGGTGTTGTTCTTTAGTTTCAATTTCACAAATTAATTATTAAAATAAGAGTGCAATCTCTGAACTCCATCTAAGCCACTGTAAGGTACAACAAGGCACCATCTTAAATAGTCAACAGATGATTTCAGAATAATCTGTGGAAGGGCAGTAACCCTGCTTTAATTATTAAAATGCACACAAAAGTACATAGTGTTTCAAGCCTTAATTAGAAACACATTTTTGGGCAATTTCTCATCAAATCACTTGTAGCAAGGGTTAGTTTGTCTGATGGATACATAAATTAACCCATACCTCAAAAAATATTAGTAAGGATGGAATTTGAAGCAGAGATTGAGAACACTGAAGTGATGGAAAGATTTTTACAAGAGACAAATGTAATCCCTTGATTCTCATCTTCCTTACGACCACAGCCTGGTACACTGGGACTTTTTTAAAGGGTGGAAGTGCAGCTAAAGAATGGTCACTCCTGCTCCAAGCCACCAGGCTTCTTCTTTTTTTTCTTCTTCTTTTTTGGTAGAGAAGGCAACTTAAACAAAACATAGTCTTACCAAGTGTTCAGTATTATCTCAACCAGAAACAGAGCACAGCTCCTTCTCAGTCCTCAGCAACACCTCTCAGTGCTCCCAGCTCAGCACCTCATTTCCTCAGTCCCCCAAATGTTCTAGGGTAGGATTGTTAAGTGATAGTAGCAGAAAATGGTCTGTTACGTTGAATAACTCAGAGAAATTGGTAAAAATGGGGATTCTTCCAGTTTTAACAAATGCCCTACAGAAGAAGGAGTAAGTGGCCGAGAAGAGCCTGTGTGCATTCGGAACACAGGGATGTGTGAAGGGTCTCCTGGCCAAAGTTTCTCCAAGTGACTGTAGCTGTGCAGGCTGGCTGGAAACACTGAAATTCAGTGACTGGTCCACAAGTAGGAAATTAAAAAGACCTGTTCCACTGCATAATATTCCTTGCCCCAGATGCTGTTCCTGAAAAAGTATCTTTTTGAATCTAAGAAGTTTTAGGGATCTATGTGCCAAATTAGTTCCATGTTCCCACTCCTGTACAACTGTTCCTTTTTCTAATGCCTATTTTTTGCTTCAGTGATGTCTCACACAATGAGTTCCATGGCTTATTTTTTAATGTATGATTATTCCTGATGCTGGAGCATGCATGGGCCCCTGTCACACTCAGTATCCTCTTCCTGCAGGTCGGTAGAAGCACATAAAAAAAAATTATGCGTTCTGTGCAACAACTTCTGCACTAAGTAATGGCAAGAAACAGCACAGGAATGCAGCAGTTTAATAAGGAATAGCAAATAATAATAATATACAGGGAAGCAATGTAAAACTGAAAGGGGAATGAAAAAGGGTTGTGTGCTTGTTTTAAAGTGAAGTGCCAGTGATTTGGGTTATTTTTGCAGTGGCCCTGTGTGGACTGGCCACTAGAGGGGGGGTGGATCCACGTTTTGCTCTCGTGCTACAGTTGTAGGTCTGGTTTCTTTGCCTCTCTCCTCGCAGACAAACTCCCCCAAATCATTCAGCCTTTTACCTGTCATAGTTTATCATTATCTAGCACTCAGATCCTTTCCTAACTAATCCTTAACAGGATTTTCTAACTCAGGGCATAGTAGTGATTTGTATCAAGCTATTTAGTTTCTTGAGAGCTGTCCTGTTACGTGTACATTTCAGATGTTATTCCACTTTTCTTTTTTCCTTTTTTTTTTTTTTCCCCCTCTCTGCACACTGAGTAGAGATTTTAATGCAATACCCAAGAAGACAGTTGTCCAATTGTTGCCTATAACTTACATCACCAGGCATGGACAAACAGTTTGCCTTATGTCTTGTCTTGTGCTTTGTATTTGACAATTCAGAATTTCATCCATCAAAGCTTATATAAGCTTCAGCCTTTGGAAGTCCCCTTGCACATCCTTATGATTTTCATTACTTTTCACAATATAAATAATCTGTCATTTGAAAAATGCCATCTATTTCTTGATCATAGCTGGGATGATTCAGCAGCCCTGACCTTGGGGCCATATAATCCTCAGTTTTTTCACTGCATTCAGTAAAAGGCCACTGTATTTTTGGGTGCCTATCTAATTTCCTATGGCCATGAAGCTTGTTTTATTTATAGGAAACTGAAATCTTTAAAAGGCATTTTGTCAAAAGCTGTTTAAAAGTACAAATGCGAAATTGCCTTTGCTTTATACCCCTTTGTTGATACTATTATGGTAGTCCAAAATCTCAGGAGTGCAGGTGGTTACAGAAACATGATGTTACTCCACGTACAACCCATCAATTTATCATTCTTGTCTGGTCTTAGAGATCTTAAATCTGAAAATGAAATTAACAGCTACTGAGATGACTTACCAGTCTGTTACAATCAGCTCAAAACTAGGGGAGGTGCAGTACATTTAATTATTTTTAGTTATGTTTAGTTATTGATAGTGAGACCCTGGAGCAGGTTGGCCAGAGCTGTGGCTGTCCCATCCCTGGAAGTGTCCAAGGCCAGGATGGATGGGGATTGGAGCAACCTGGGCTGATGGAAGGTGTCCCTGCCATGGCAGGGGGATGGAACAAGATCTTTAAGGTCCCTTCCAACCCTTAACTATCTCTGATTCCATGATTTCATTAATTTCTTGATAAGCACAATTTGGTTTACCCTATTTGTTGTTTTAAATGCCTTATTGCTTTAAACACTCTTTCATTTCCCAATTTCTATTACCTGCAAACAATAATCTGAGGCAGATTTTAGTGTTTATTTCAAATTTGATTCCCAGGACCTGTCTACCAAATCCTCATTAAGAGTTTTCATTAACAGCCATAGCTTGACTCCTTTGCTAATGCAAAATGACAGATTGGGGCTGGAGTATCCTACATAGTGGGAAACAATAACCAGGGGGAAATAAAGTTTTCAACTCCTTTTTATTAGGAAAGATACTCAGTGTAACTTCCTAAAACTACTTCAGAGAACTTTTTGGGAAGATGTTCATTCCACCAGCTAGAATAACCTAATGTAATCCCTAACAGTTGCTGAAATCGGGGAAATAGATACACAAACCTAATACAGTAAGGTTTACTTCAGGCTATAAGTGCCTCCCATTGAAAAAAATCAACTATTGGTTTAGCATATTTCCCATACAGTAAAAGCAAAATCTCCATGGGTTCAATTCTCTGCATAACAGCAATAAAAAAGTAAAAATTTTAAAAAATATATACCAAAAAGCCCTTCATGACAGAGCAAAGATGGACAGAGGAATAAGCCCAGAGTTCAGTTCCACATGACTTCATGGATTGCTGTTTTTCCAGTGCAAATACATGTTTGTTTATACTCATTTTGTCACCAAATATCACCACAGAGCTTTGTTATCCCTTGATGAGTCTTTCCTGTGTTGGTTATCACCTAAATCTTAATCTGTTATGGGAACTGTCCCCTTTACAATTTTCCTCTTTATTCTTTAGCAGTGATTTCCTCTGTCACATGTAATTCCACTTTTTTTTTTTTTTCTTTCAGCTGATGCTCTGTGTCCTCCACCTTTCTCAGGCCCAAGCACTGTCCCACGCAGTGGTTTTTGTTTTGTGGGGCTTTTCCCCCCACAGAAAGTGTGTCAGATGCATTCCATGATTTCTTTGTCTTTCGGGCAGTAGGATTCACCTTCCATTTATTAAACTACAGCAACTGCATAATAAATTCATGACATCCAGTTGTTTGGGAATTTCATCTGACAGTAGCAGCAGGTTCTGGGCTGTATGTACAGGTAAAAGTGCAGGGGGAAGGTTTGAGCACACAGAGGCATCTGCATATGCTGGTGAAGAAACCCAGGATGTCCAATATGGAGTGACATTTACATGAAATTAAGGTAAACATTTGACATGCAGTGGCCTCTTCAGCAAACCTTTTAGCAGCAGCCACAGATTTCTGTTTGCTGTTGGAAAAAATTGCTTTGGGAAATAATCTGGATCAGATTCTGTCAAGGTAAACTTTAGTACAGAGCCAAGTTTGAAAAAAAGAAAAACAAGGTGAGCAAAACCCCCAGGTGGTTTATCTCATTATTATTAATATTATTTAATATTTACCAGGCTCTCTTAGGAAGCCAGGCTGTCAGAGAAGCACTCAACCTTGGAGACAGATCCAGGTTTACTCCTGGGAGCTCCCTTGACCTCTCGTCTTGCAAAGAGGGTTGATGGTAGATGCGTTTCAAAGGGCTGGCAGCTGCGAAAGGAACCAAAACCTCTGGAATTCAAAAGCTGTGGACTGTTGTTGCAGCTTAGTTTGGGATTTTCAGGGTTTTCCTCTTCCATCTTCCCTTCTTGCTTTTGATTCACCCTGCCTGTGAGGTTCTGGGAATGAGAGATTGGGCAAGAAGGGATAAAAATTAGAAAGTATATATTTTAAAAGCTGTTCAGAAGCCTGTTACCAGTTGGAATTCCTCAGCTATCAGGAGGCTGTTTGCTCATACCTTACTGTAACCACTAGGGTACAGAGGTGTGCTGCTACAGGGAGATTTGCTGTGCAGAAGCTGCATTGCCTTCATTGGATCAGCCCTTAAATCAGTTTGATGTGTCCATGCATATTTTTTTACGTCCCAGATTTTACTGAAAATACAATTTTTAGCCCTCTCTCCGGTGCCATGCTCTGTTTTCTGTTGGGGGAAAGGTATGTCAGCAAAAAGGGCTGGGATAAAGTTAACGATAAATGGTTGGTTTAATGTCTGACCATGTCAGCCAGAGAAATCTGCTGTGCTAAAAACGATAATTCAGTGATGAAGTAGATTTTTCTACTTACCTATTGCCTTTGAAGGCTTTGATTGAGTCTTTGCTAGCTCAGAAATGGAAGGGAATTGGTCATGTTCCCATAGCACCCGTGTTGAAAGACATCTTTCTGGCGGTAGCTGCTGTCTGGTGAGGATGTGAAGAACATGAGAGCAGCGAAATAATTTAAAATAAAAGTGCCTTAGCAGAATAGTAGGTGCTGTTTGCCAAGCGCAGACGCTCCTGATGTTATCCTTTAGCCACTGCCGGCTCTCTCTGACTTTTAGAAGTGATGTACACCTTTGGATTTTTAGGAAGAGGAGAAATGGAGGAAAAGGTGAAAAGCTGATGTTTCTTTTAAACTGAATTTCTTCTCTTGTAATGCAAATCTGGGACTTTGGGCTCAAACTCTTTCAGTGCAGCCTGTTCCATTTGACTGTCTCCCCCAACTATGCCCCCCAGCAAAGGCGGATAAGAACAGTAATTGCTTTAAAGGCTGAAGAATTGTGTCTGAACTGAATGCCAACAAGTGACGTTATCTTTATAACAAAAAACAATTGCCCTGTTCACACGGAAATACAGATTTCGTTGCAAATATGTTCACTTTAGAGCAGACACAGTGCAATAAAATTACAGTGCTCTGCAGCATTCATCTCGGCTCTTCACAGCCACCCACCCAATTACAAGCTGTGTCTTGCCAGCAGAAGACTGTTGCTTGGTTTCTGTATTATTTTTATAGCTTTGCTTTCCTCTACATAACTTTGGAGGTAGGCTGTGCTTACTCCTTCCCTTTCACCAGGTTTTTCTGCTGGTTAAAAAAAAAAAAAGAAAGAAAAGAAATAAAATTGGCTGGTATGGAAAGACTTTTGCATGGCTTGAAATGTGATGTTTTATTTTTTTTTTCTTAAATGTAGAATATGCTCTGAATAGTTGTTTCTAATACCTTAATAGCTCTGGTTTATGTCAGTAATTATATGAAAGGTTAATCTTTAAATCACCAGCATTTCCTAAATTCCTAATCAACTTCATGCTTGGAAAGGAACTCGTATAAATGCTCAATTTGTTAATATTAGATGGGGTTGATCAGGTCAGGGGAAAGTATAACCTTGGAGCATAATGGTAAATTGAACACAGCAAAAATATCTCAGATCTGTTTGTCATAATAGCTGTGAACATGGAAGCTGAATATGAGTGTGGTTATAATTAGCAGGAGAATCTGTGATAGCTCAAGATCACCCATCTCTCTAGATGAGGGTTTCTTAAAAAAAAAAAAAAAGAAAAAAAAAGTTATTTTGGGTAGAAATGTCTGATTTTCTAGAAAGCCTGTGCTGAACTGTGCCTAGGATAGCTAAGAAATCCAGCCAGAAAAATCAGTCGCAGAGGCACAGTGCTGGAGCTCAGCAAAGCCAGTGATGGATGAGGGGGACATTGTGCTCCCAGGGAACAGGAGGTGGTGGCGGAAATGACGGGGCTGTGGGCATGTGTGTTTGGGGAAGCATGTCTGTCTGTACTTCTGTGATGAGAGAGTGTGTGACTGGGAGGTTGGAAAGAGAGAGATAGGTGCTGGGTATCTTTCCTAAATCTCTGCTGTTGTCCTTGCCACAGCCCTAATGTGGGAGGGGAAGGCACTGGAAAGCCTCGTTCCCCAAGGGTGCACAGTGGTCCCCTTGCTGTCTCACCAGTTCTCATCTTCCCTTTCATCCCGTCCCTTCACCCTTCCCTTTTCTCTCTCGTGCTGAATGAAGCTGTTTAGTGTTGTCCCCTCCTTTGCAGAAGCTGTTTCATCCCTGCTTGCACAGTTTTTAAAACTGCTTTCTCCACCCACCCTCACTCTTGGTTTTTCATCTGTGCTAGTTCTTTAGATTAACCATCTTTAAAAAAAGAAAAGCAGAGGAATCCAGTAACACCCCGTTTCAGTTGTCGTTACTCCAGTCTTTTATCTTTTGTCTCCTCTTAATTTCATTATTATTACTGCTATTATTGTTATAGCACTAGAAATAAGCTTCCTCATTAAATACTCCTTATTTGCCACTCTGAATACCATTGAAGAAGTTGAGGGGGCAGAGAAGGGAAAGGGGAATTCAGAGAGTCCTTTTGCTGTTAATGCAGAATGAGATACATACAAGGAACAAATTTAGTTCATTTGAATAGCAAATGAGTTTGGGTTTTGTTTTTTTTTTTTTTTTAATCAGAACTGAAGAAAATGATCAGACTCATTTCAACTATCCCTTGATGCCATAAAAACTTAGAGAAAATATTAAAGCATACAAAAATATCCTTAGGATGGGTGATGATCTTTCTCTGGCACAGGTGTGCAAGGCAGATCTGAAGCAGGGGCTGCACCTTCAGCTATTGCTGTGACCACAGAGGAGGGGGCATCCCTTGCTCTGACCCCCTGCTGTACCCAGACAGTATGGTAAAGGAGGGAATTTGCACCTTTAACACAGAATTTCTTTGTATTTTATATTTTCAGGCCAGAAACAGAATGTGGTACATTAGCACTGATTCTGTGGTTTCATTTTTTTTTTTTTTTTTAAGTAGTACAGAAAGGAAGGGAAAAAAAGACAGAAAGGAAAATAAATCATCCCTTATATACATTCAAAGCATACACAGCAACAGTTCCTTCAGCACTGGGTGCACTGTGAGTGGGTATTGATGTGAGCAGCAAGTGATTGCATATTAGAGATCTATAACACTGGTACTATTAACCAGCCTCAAAAAAGGTAGTTCTTTTACTTGCTTTTCACCCTGTCTTGTGTGTAAAAAGACAGTTAAATAAAAAGAAAATAATGCTAATTACCTAATTATAAGAGGGAGATTAGTCCTATTAAGTGGAACATTAGAAAGGGAATATTTAAAATATTTTCCTTCCTTTGATATTCCCCAAGCATCTCTTGGACAAAATGCTGTCACAACTAACCCCAAAAGCATCTTTTTTCTTTTTTTTCCTTCCTTTTGAATTTGGAGCCATTTAATAAGCCAGAATAAAAGCATCAAAGAGAGGGAATGACTTATCTCTGGACAGTTGTTGAACATGAAATTTGGAAGAAAGAATTAGGGAAAATTTGTCCCTGCAGGTGCCCAAAATGCAGTACAAATATAATAACTCTCATATATACCAATGGCAGTAGCCTGGAGCAGGATGAATAACTGGATCTGCAATAGCTGGATTGAAATGACATACTGGCTCTTTTATTTCTTTATTACCCACATATATTTCATGTAAACATTCAGACTAAATGTGGGCACTCTGTGGAGTGCCTTCTTGCCATCTAACAGCAGTGACACCCCTCTTTCCACCAGTGAATATCTAGAGGGTATCAAGATCTCCAGATATCCTCTGGGGTCACTAGGAGCTTGTCTGTAGAAGAGATTACCCTTAGAAAAGGTTTCTGCAGCAAGTGCTGTGCTCCACATGGAGGATCCATCCATTATCCTGCTCTGGGTGGCAAGTCATTGGTGGTCATCACCTCTCTTCAGGAGAAATGGCAACAGGCAACACCAAAATCAGCTCTCACTAAGGAAATCGCTGCACCTTTAAAGGGAAATGCTCTGCTCAGTTTACTTGAGCTGTCAATGCAAGATGCATGAAGCACAGAGGTGAATAAATTCCAAAGGCAGAATTGCTCACGTCTTTGCAAATGTGGCTGGAGATTGCTAACACCAATAAACAGCAGGAACAACTCCAGAGGGGTGCAATCACTCGTATGTTTCAAATACAACCCACAAATATGCTAAAAATACATTGAAATACAACCACAGGATGATTGTTTGTTGGTATCAGTCTTGTCTCAGATTTACAGGGGCGAAGCCATGACTGCACTAATACATTTCCTTACAGCAACAGGGAATCATTAGAGAAATAAAGCCAGCTTATGGTTTTTGTTTTTTTTTTTATTGCCATATGCAGACAATATTTTAATGATCTTAGTTGATTTTGGAAGCTTCCTGGCAACTAGTTGTAGTCAGCCCTGCTGGCTGCAGTGCTGCCATGTGGATCTGAGGAACATATAGCCTGGTCCAAAGTTAGAGAGCCAATTTTTCACAGTTAAACTCCCTATTGATTTCAGAGAAGGGTTTAATAGGAAAAATAAATATAGGTTGGCCCTCAGGTAGCATGGCATAAAGTAGTTTTGCTTAAAACATGATCAGGCACCCAAAGAGACAAGAGGGTCTGAACGTTCACTGTGCCCTCCCTGTTAGGTTTGTACATGGACACTCAACCCCTCAGGTCACTTGGGAGTTTCAGGATGGGTCAGGCCCTTGTGGCTTTGAGGCACAGGAAGAGAAATGTGCATTTGTTTAAACAGAGAAAAGCCTGCTTTTAACAGTGCTAGCTTGTTTGAAACTGTGGGTGAATTTTCAGTGGCTTTAATGAAAAAGCAGCTGACTTTCATTAATTTTTTCTATGAAACAGTCCTCTCCCAGTACATAATCTCATTGCTTTCACAGATGATGTTATAGTCACACTGAATAAAAATTTTGATTAAAAGCCTATTGCCATATTTAATATTACACAAGATGAGATGTACCAAATAGATGAAAATAAATTCTGACTCCTTTAAAAAAGTGTCAGTCAGAAAAAAATAGAAAAGTCACTCTTTACGTTCAAAATTAATGGCTAAAACCTGCCGTGCAGGAAAACAAATGATTTATTCTGTGCCTATTTTCTGCTTTATAAGCCTGCCGTAGCCTTGTAAGAGTAGGTGGCACTTGGATGCTATAAAAAAGGAAAAAAAACCCCTGTGTTACATCAAAATACATGTAAGATTTCAGAATTGTTCCTCTATTGGTGGTAACCCAAGGATAGAGAAACATGTACAAAGCATAGAAATGTCACCCAATTCATTATCCGTAACATTTTATTTCCATGTAATGCTGTAGGAAGACAATTTCAAGATGCTCTGCCTGATGTTATAAAACTCCCTCACCGTCAATTAGTCTGAGAGGAGTTGGTGAAAGGATCAAGTTGTTCACATACTGGAATGAAAAATCCAAAATACAAGGAAAGGAAGCCTTTATTTAAGGGCAGTCAAATAGAACAGCTCTGTGATTCTACATTATGAAATCACTGCTTTATATCCATCAATTCCATTTATCAATCATTAGTAAGGAGGGTTCATCTGCTTTCAGCCTCTACAGAGATTTTAGGGTTGTGTTGTTAGTGAAGGCTGGTGGTGAAAGGGAGGGACATGGCTAGGCTTTGCCAGCAGTTTCCTACAGGACCCAGAAACAGGATCTAATACCTCTCTATCCTCCCCTGACAGTGGTTTTGCTCTTCAGACACACAGGTTTCATCACTGAGACCCAAATAGCTTTTCTCCATTCACCAAGGCACCACAGGGCACAAACAAGGGGTTCTTTGCTTTTGGCATAGCTCAAAACAAGCATAAAACTTGGAAATGCTATTAAAAGCTCTTACATTTAGTGGGGGTTTTGTTTTTGTTGTTGTTATTTTTTTTTTTTAATATTAAATAAAATTCTGCTGAGCACATTTTGGCAGTGTTTCACTTATTTGGGTTATCTTGGTTGTTGGTTGTTTTTTGGTTTTTTTTTTTAGGGAGTCTTTGCAATATGATCAGTTTTGATCCTTTTACGGGTTATGATGCAGTTTTTATGGGTCTTACAGCAACTAGCAAGTGAGCTGTGCTTAAAAGCCCTCAGAAATCCTGTCCCAGGGACCCAGTCAAAACTTTTGCCTTTCTGAGGTGCACTGGCTCCTTGTTGTACTGACATCCAGTCACAGGTAAGCACATTAACAAAATTAGAATTCCAGTGTCATGCTTCATATCTTCAGCAACACGATGTACGTGAATGTGTGCTAATTACAATGGGAAGCCATCTGGGTAATTTTTAAGCTTTCTCTTTAATGTGGCTTCTTTGCTCCTTGACTTTCATTTCAACACTCAGCATGAAGAGAAAAAGAGGTTAAACTGTTGCATTTTGTATACAGGGAACCATTCATGTAATATACACCAGTCTGTAAAAACTGTAAATGCTATTTTTTTGTTTTATTTTAAACAGCTTTCTTAGTTTACAAAAGATCAATAATTGGTACCTTTTTACACTCTCAGATTCCTGAATATCGACAGATCTTCAAAGGGAGTATTAGCATATGAAACCTTAAGATTGGCTGTCCTGAAGGTTTTTTAAGACACGATAAAGCTAAAATATCAAGTCTCTCGGACAGCCCCTCTTAACAATTTGGGCAGAGGTGCACGTCAGAAATCACCAGCAAAGCCCAGCAACCCCCCCCCACCCCGTGCCACTGTCTGCCTGCACGCTGTTATTTGGTTGCACACTGTTTAAATCCCACAAGGAAAATCACACCTCGCATTCCCTCGCTGGCTGCTGGTGACAGGAACAAGATCCATACTCATTAATGATCACCAGGGCTCCCTCAATGTGGTTGGGTTTGTAATCAACATAATACTCCTGGGCTGACATGGCAGCCATTTGGTGCATGGTCTGTTTCTGCTTCTGCTTCCTGCGCTGTGTGACAAAGCACTGTCTTAGTTGCCTTAAGCCGGCTGGGAAGCACTTCCAGGAGACGTACAACACCAAAACCACGATGAGGAAGGAAAAAATCAGTGCCATGGTGCCCGTCACCACCTTGTGAATCTGCACGGCGTTCTCAGAGTTCTCGCCGGGCATGGTGATGGTGACGGCGTACGTTGTCCGGTCCTCGCCGCTGTCCGGCACATCGTAGGTGGCAGTGGCAGAGCCATAGCCAAACGTCTGGTCGCTGTTGTTGGTCACCGGGGAGAAGGTGTTGACGCTCGTGGGGTCTGCATCTTCACACAAGTGGAAGGCGTAGACGGCGTCCAAAACATCCTCGCCCTGCGCGTACTCGGGGGTGGCACAGAGCAGGTTGCTGTCGTAGCGACCCTGGAAGTTGCTCAGCCAGGAGGCCAGGGCACAGACGTTCCGGCTGCAATCCCAGGCATTGGCAGAAAGGCTGATGCTAGTGAGGGACTTCCAGGAGTCGAGGACCCGGGAGTCGATGTAGGTCAGCCGGTTGGAGTCCAGCTGCAGGGATTTGAGATGAGGTACACTTTCGAAAACGTGAGGTTCAATGTATTCGATTTCGTTGCCAGAGAGATCCATCTTTTCCAGTTGCCATATCCAGTCCAAGGTGTTTACTACGATGGTAACTTTATTCCTTCGCAAGCAGAGAGAATGCAGGGAGATGAGCCTGGGAAAATGGGCTAAATTCACTTTCACCAAGTCATTGTGCTCGAGGTGCAGCTCAGTGAGTTTGAACAAGCCTGCAAAAGAGTTTCGAGCCAGGCTCTTTAACTGATTGTATCCTATGTCTAGAAACTTCAGGCTGCGACAGTCCTGAAAAATTCTCACCGGCACAAACTTGATGGCATTCGACCGCATGTGCAAAGTTGTCAGTTTCCTCAGCCCGTGGAACAGGTCGGGCTCCAAAGACTGTAGGTTGTTGTAAGATAAATCCACACTGCGCAAGTTTGGCATGGGGCGGAAAGTGGTGTTGGGCAGTTGGGTTATTTTGTTGGAACTCAGGGTGAGCTCTTTTACTCGCCGCAATTTTTGAAAGGCATTCCCCTCCACTGAGCAAATGTGATTGTGATCCAGATAGAGCCACGTGAGCTGCATTAACCCTGTGAACTGTCCATCATGCAGCTCTGAAAGGCTGTTGTACCGCAGAGACAAGCCCATCATGCCGGACAGGTTGCGAGGCATCTCTGTGAGATTCAGTGATTCACAGTACAAAAGCCTGCCCTCACACCGACAGAGCTGTGGACACCCACTATTCACAGCTGGAAGCATTTTAGAAAAGATACCCAGCGTACACAATATCAACCCCGGGGGCTTCCTCAGCAGCCAGTTTAAACAGAGACCAATAAGAAGGAAATCCATTAGCAAGAATATTTCCAAATATGCTTGAGAATGTCCATTGAATCTTTTCAAATTCTACATCATATTTTATTAAAGGGAAAAAAAAAAAAAGGCAAACCAACGAAACAAAGCCCGAAAACCAAAGCAAAACAGCAAACAGAACAAACACAGAGGCAAATATTTCACTTTACAGCATGCAGGAGCTGTGCAGCATTAAAGTTCACAGACATTCAAAGGTAAAATGATAGTGATTTTGTTCATGTTAAATGCTGCAGCAAAGGAAAAAAAAATCTTTCTTCATGAAAGAATTTAATTAAAAAGTGTCTTACCCACCCTTTTCCAGAGAGTGACAACCTCCATTCAGTTGCTTCCTTTGTGTTTGGACTAATTATATGCAGAGCTAAAAAAGACCCCTCTGTGCTACAAATTCAGTCCCTTTCAATGTTGTGCAAGGCTGGCAAGCTCACAATGTCTCACTTCGCTTCTGCTCAACGAGCGAAAGGCTTGTCCAGCTAGCTTTTGAGCTGCCTCCTAGGACCTGCAAGTTTCAGAACTATGTACATGAGCTTGATCTTCTCCTTCTCCCTCTGTCCTTTCCTCTGCAGTTAACACTGTGGCGTGAAAAAAACTCCAAACTCTTTACTAACGACTCCACAGGATTTGTCAATCTGTTTAATGTCCGTCATTTGCAACGACCATTGACCGGCACAACCTTTACTCCAGAGAGAGGTTACCATTCATTCACTGACCGGCTAAGGGTCGCTTTATTTCCCATTCTTTGTTCGCTTTGCTTGTTAGGTGATGCTTAGAGCAGAGAGAGACAGCAAGAATCCCTTCCCTTCAGCAGAGCAGTATGTTGCTAGAGCATGCAGAGGCACCCAGTGTTCACTGAGTGTCGTAAGCTGCTCATGATTGTACGCCTGCACTGTGCATCTCAGACATGGGCAGATTGAAAAGGGGTGGGCATAAAACCAACATCGGAGCGAACCAGGAAAGTAATATATGCTCTTTGATGAAATGGAAAATACTTTAAGCCTATCTCGCCATTTCTCAAACAGGCACGCACACACAGCCGCACAAATCATCAAAAGCGAGGCAGTGCTAAGTAGGAAGCTTGAGAATTAGGCTTCTTCTTCTTCTTCTTTTTTGTGCTTTTGTTTAAAGTCTGAATTTATAAGCTATTAGCCGGGAGAGGGAGAGACTCGATTTCTTGGTTTGGGAAGGAATATGTAAACCGGTCTCTTTGGATTGCTTTTTCTCTCTGATTCTGATGATGAGATTTGCCTTTTGGAGTCTTGGAGTGGGGGGCTGAGAGGGGTGTGGGGGGGGAATGTGTTTTTCTTCTGACATTGTCTAAATAGAGCATGATTTGAAATTCTGTGCGTTCTTTCTCATAGAAATGTAGCCAGAGCTCTGCAAATAGGAATGTCTCATTTCATATAAGCTTTAATTACATTTGGTCTTTTTCCATCCTGCATATTTTGTGTGTTCAGCACATGCCTTTCCTAAAGGCTTTTTCTTTTCCTTTGCAGTGTGTGCTACAGCACACAGAACTAGAATTCTTGCAGCATAAAGATCACTGTGCTTTTGGAATAAAATCAATGTATAGGTTGCTGTGACTGTGTCGGCAGCATGCAAAGAAGGGGTTTCAAGCCCCATTAGTTAATAAGTTTTGCAGATTGTGCTGGGGTTTTGTGCTGTGTACTAACGGGAAAAAAAATCTTTGGCTGATAATTTGCAGTCCTCATTCTCTCTGGGAAATGCATCGAAAATGAGCTCTGTAATTTTTACTGACTGAAAAATGTGTGGTACTTCTGTCAAGAAAACGCTGGCCATCTTTTCCTATTATGAAATAGAGTCTCAAGCCTGTGTGCTGGAGAATGTGATCGGAGCTGACAGCTCCCAATTCTGCATCAATTCTCAGTGAAGAAGTTTCCCATGGAAATACAAGTACTGCAGAAGAACTGGCTTATTTTAAGTCAGCATCAGGTGCAAAAAGGGAGGGACAGGGCAAAGCTGTTGTATTTGCTTCTTTTTCCACAACTGTATTAATGTTTTTTTAAAATCATGTATTGGAAGTATCTGTTTGAGAGCTGATCGTTGTGCTTGAGTGTGGCTGGCTGCTGCGAGTGTGAGCTGGGAGAGATCAAGGAATGCAGTAATTTGATGCAGTAGAAGTTGCTTTACAGAGGTCCTGGCAAACTTAAGCTCTCTTGCATAAAAATATGTGAAGCAGATTCATTACTAATGTATTTGCCAAAAACAGTCTTAAATAAATTACAAATATAAACCACTTTAAGTGCGGTTTCAGAATCTGGGAATCAATGTGCTTTTATACTCTCTGTTCAGTTTATTTACAATTTTTTCTGCTCTTCACAGCGTTTCAGTGGTCTCAAAGCAAAAATGTGGTGCTTTAATAGTATAGGAACCTCATCTATGGTTTAGCATTTGGGCAGGAAAGCTGAAGGTGGTTTTCCTCTCCCAAGATCGTGCTGTTTTATTCAAAGCAGGCTGTTTATGCAAGTGTCCACTGGTTGCAGTACACCTTAATTCTGTTTTTGAGTACACAAAAGCAGGAAGGAAAGCAATGATAGAACCAACAGAAAGAGCATTGAAGCAGGAGAGACTAAAAAAAACCTTGTCCAAGAATATATTCCAGATTGCCTTGATGCAATTAGCAAGGGGAAAAAATTAAAAGATGACTTGAATTTTACAGATACTGAAAAAGGCTCCAAAGCAGTGAGGTTGTGTCCCTGAAAAATCTGCAACCCTACGAGTCTTCCTGGGGGAAGTCTTAATGCCTTCTCCTCTGTGAAAAACTCGGAGAGATCTGCAACAGTAACCCTAAAAATTCCATTTATATCTTTCAGGAAAGCTGCCATTTTCTGCAAATCAGATGATGATAATGATCACTTAGTTACCATTTACATGCTATGTATAAATTGAAGAATTCCTCTAGTAGAGATGCAACTCCTTGATGCATCACTGAAGAGCTGAATATTTTCTTTCACTGCTTCTTCTTGCTATCACCTGGGATACAGCTTGGATCCTACCCAATGTGCCTATTCCCACACTGGCATATAATCCATTATCATTTGGTTTTAGAGCAGACAGCAGCAAACCTATATAGCATCAGCTGGAAGACTGACAACTAGAATTAGGAACCCAGGATTAATGGCCCTAAGCACACCATCTCAAAGCTCTGACAGAGGTCTAATGAATGAGAAGCTGTGTTCTTCCTTGTCCAAAATTTGGTTGCAGAAAAGAATCCAGGTAGTCTTAAAGAATGAGACTCCTCAGTATATGTTTGAGGCTGTGCTGTTGAGGCACAGTAGTGGCCAAATTCAAGAACTGGGGCACCTGGATCTGAAAAGCCAAACTTGGGTGAATGTGTGTCTTAGCCTGAAATATCTTCTGTAAATTGGTTTTCTACTGTATTTTTGCAAAGTACTTTTTCTTGCAATAAAGCTAGGAATCCACTTTGAACATGATTGCAATGCAAAAGGCTTAATTTCCACTGTCTAAGCTGTTATCACAGCCAAACTGTTAAGTTTACACATTTTGTGAAGTTTCAAAGCCTCTGGCAAGTCTCTATAAATTAGCGGGTTTAAATTAGCTTTATTAAATGTGCTATTATAAAGCATTTTAAGAATGGCAAACTCAGTGTATATGTGTTTAAGGGAGCTTGATTAAATCAATGTAAAGTAGGTTACAGAAGACCAACATGAATAAAGTTTTAGAAGGTTTAAGTGGGAAGCTACTTCTTGTAGTCATGACACGTGTGATCCACTGGCAACACTGTCCAGTCATTGTCAGGATTGTTCAGGCTGAAAAAGGAAAACATCTTTCAATGTATTTGGTCCACACAGTTTTAATATTGAGTTCAGATTAAACATTGAGTCATAGAATCATCAAGATTGGAAAAGACCTCTAAGATCACCCAGTTCAACCATTAAATGTCCCGTGTAATTTAACTGGCCTCAGAGTCATTGAATTCTTACTATTTCCTTGTGTATTCCATTACTTCTTGTGCCTAGATATTTGCCTTGCTGAATTTGCACTCCAGGACAGCTGGGGTTGGGACAGAGTGAATAAGATCAGAATCTGGCCACTGATGTCTAACTCTGAATATATACATATTTTAATAAGTTCACCAACAAAATACAAAAAGACAGAACAGTGTATTAAGTACTGACTATATGTCTTTCCTCTGGTATTTTCTGAGTGGTTTATATCAGAATAATAAAAAGTGTGACTTTTAGTGGTGATTTTAATTTCCTTTCATGAATGGAAGGACTCAAACCTTGATCTTTGGTAGTCTTTAATTTTCAAGTGCACCGAACCATGGCATTTTGTATAAAAGAAACATTTAAAAACAGAAAAGGGAAGAAAAAGATATGACTCAAAGTAAAGCAAACTCAATCTTTTATTTCTCTGCTGTTTCTGTCTTGGTCATCCTGGGCATTTATTGGCTGCCCCTTCTGTATGCAATTTAGGATTTCATCTCATGAAAAGTGCAACACCTATGTAACATGTCTCTTTTAGTAGACATAAAAATACATTATATTTTGCAGGATTCTGACCAAAATACTCTTAGTGACTCCAGATGTCATTAAATTCTTATAGTGCCTAACAGACACATTGGATTTGTTACCACCTTTAAATAATAGATATTCTTATGTAAATGACCTTATTGCTTTTGACAAGGTGATAAACACTTCTCTTTCTCATTGCAGTCATTCCATTCTCATTGTACACATTCAATCCCAGGTGGTCATGCATGACTCTACAAAGTCACTCACAGAAGGGACCTGTGTGCAGAACTGTCAATGCAGTGCAGAAATGTCAATTTTCAGGAAAATACATCAGTAGTAAGATGAAGCATCTCTCTCCTCCATTCATTACTGGTAGACTGCTTGAATAATCCAAAGAGTTACTGACCCTCTTAACTACATGTGAAATTGCCTATGGATTTCTGGACATGCTGTCAAACTCTCGACAGTGTTATTGGTTCTGCATATGCAGGTATAATGAAAAGAGGCAACAAATAAAACTATCCTTTTGTGACTAGTCAACACATTGCTGAAGATCATGCAGCACCCTGGTTAAGCAAAGTCTGGTGTGTTACCATCAAGTCACTGGGTTGGTGGAACTCCTGATTTACAGGGAAACTGAACATTTAAATCTTGGGGTTTGATTAACTCTTGATAGTTTTTATCTCTGTAAATGTCTTGGGATGTCTTGGAGGAAGCACACATGGAGTGCAATGACTAGCAATTGTAAAGGTTTTAGTTAGTCATATTTAATTGGAAACCATTTAGTTCCACCTTCAGAAGTGCCACGTGAGACACTCCAGAAGGGTTTGTCTCAACCCTATCCCAAGCATTTCTGGAGTTGTCAGCAAAGGAACTGTAACTAATTTCCAATTAGCTTAAGAGCAGAGGGGGCAACAGCTTATCCACACACTTGAATACATCTACTTTGCCCTCTACTACCATTGATAGTTCATCTGTAAGGGTTATTTTTTTATAAACTCTAGTGCTAAGATGTTGGAGAAGCCAGATGCAGCTTCCCACTGTGACACTGAATGGTCTTTTATTTATCTTTTAAGACTCCTTTCCTCTGAAAGGATTCTGTTCTTATGTGGATGTAGCTGCTCCAAGGTGGCTGTGGACACCATTGCATCTCTGGTTGGTAGGTTGATTTCTCTTGGTGTATTTGCTCCATAATGATGAATCTGAATTCATCAAGCCTGAGAGAGGCTGGATAATGGTTCAACCATGAAGTGACAGAATCACAGGGTTGATTAGGACTGTGAAAAAGCTCCTCTCTAACTAAACTGGTTATATTCCTAAACTCATCACATGTTCAGAATATTGACTTGCCAGAATTTTGTGTCCTTCCCCAGAATAACTTGTGTTGCTCGGAAAGTTGTGAAGTCTCACCTGAGGTTGCAGGTTTAGCCAGGCTGTAGAGAATTCATTCCTTTTTTTTGTTGGGACAGTCCTTCTGATGTAAAACTGTTCACTCTCTTTAACCAGTGACAGAAATTTGGGGGCAGTAAACACTTTTTAGGTTTCCAAGGTGCAGGAAGTAGAGGAGATTGAGAGGAATTTATGAAATCAATTACTGAAAGCTATGATGAACAAGTTAAAAGCTGTTCCTGGCAGTCTTCTGGAAAGTCTTTTTACAAATGTATGAACTGCTTTTGGAAGATTTTCCCAGAACAGAAAATCTGTTCTCCTCAGCGTTAGACAATCAGTTGTCCTTAATCCATTTCTTTTGCTCCTTTCCAAATGTATTTTAAAGCACAACCAGAAAAGACAAAAAAAAATGTTGTGCTGGCCTTTGTGGATACATTATTTCAAGAAATATGAATTGGTGATAAAGTCTGTGCTAGTAATTTCAAAGAAAACCATTTATTGAGTCTCTTCCATGACATGGGATACCATTTAAATTGATTCTAAAGAAAAATAGAATCATAAAATTACGGAATGATTTAGGTTGGAAGGGACCTTAAAGACCATCCAGTCCCACCCCCTGCCATGGGCAGGGACACCTTCCACTAGCCCAGGTTACTCCAAGGCCCATCCAACCTGGCCTTGGACACTTCCAGGGATCCAAGAGCTTCTCTGGGCAAACTGTGCCAGGGCCTCCCACCCTCACAGCTAAAAATTTCTTCCTAATATCTAATCTAAACCTACTCAGGATGAAATGCATTGAAATCCTGGCTGCATGTGTATCGCAGCTTATAGGAAGATTAGAGGGACTTTGGATCATTAGCTCATACCCAGAATTAATAAAGCAGAAACCAGGTTGAAGACTCATATTTCAGATAGAAGTAATTATGATTTTTGCAAGCTTTAAGACAGTGCTTTGTTGACTACCTGAAATATTTATGGTTTCATTACGTTTTATTTGCAAGTGATGTAATGTCTAAGAGAAATAATCATGGGTCAGGAGTCTCAGAAGGACATATTTAAAGGCATAACAAAAAGATAGTCATGCCTTCTAAAAAAAAAAAAAATAAAAAAAAAATGTAACCTGACCTTCTTTTTTTAAACCAACTTAAAAATACCAGGGCATTACTGAACAGTTTCATATGGTGGAGGAGGTCTGTGTGTGGTGTGTATGTATAATCTTAGAAACCCAGCTTTGCTCAACAGCTAATTTAATGTTGTGAGATCCAATGGCAGCCTTTGAAATACGCATTCCTGACGCTTCTTTGGGTTTGCTCAATGTATTTTGAAGACTTTTTATGTCTTATAAGGAAGAAACATACAAAGTAATTAAAAGTTTTTGTTAATTCTTTGCTCTTAATAAATGTAAAGAAAGGTATTGCAAGTTCTTATAATATAGCCAAAGACCCCAAATGTAAATGCAAAGTTTTAGAATGAATATGCCAACTACATTCTCAACATACATACAATAGTATGAATCTAAATTACCCTTACATTTTACTATGTTTTGAAAGGTGAAACAGCACATTTGGGGACAAACAGTAACAAAGCTTTAGAGTTTACTTCAGCTACGTTTTAGAATCCTATTTCCTCTCCTATTTCTGTAATTTTGAACCTTTAATGTTCCTGTAAAATGAAGAGCTTATTTCTTCTTAACACTCAATTTATATTTTAAATGAGTGGAAAGATGCATAATCAACTTGAAAAGACAGGAAAATATCATCCTCTTTTTCAAGATATAGGACATTCTACTAACTGTTTTGAATTCTAGAGACCATTTTTGAAGAATGCTTGGCTTACTTCTGCTCTTTTTTTGTAGTGCAAATTAATTATAATTTGACAAGAGTGTGCTTGATTTTCTTGTTCAGATTTGGTGTAGAGCCAAGGTTTTTTAGTTGGAGCCTTTAAATCGAAACCAAAGGTCAGTATCTGTGAAATGCCTGTGGCTCAAGATGTATGGTAGTTCCTTCTCCATTACTCAGAGATTTTTGTCTATGAAAAGGTGTTTATGTGTTTAAGTGCATGCTGTGTGATGCACACATGGCTGTGAATGAATAACCATTTTTCATGATTACATCACTAATGTTCCTGGCAGCAATCCCAAGAATTTGGGAAACCATTGGTGTGAAACTCCTGAACTACCCACCTCCTTGGTGTGGTCTGTGTTACGCCCAGTATGGACTATCTTTGCTGTGTCCTAATCAGAGAATCACAGAACAGTTTGGATTGGAAGGGACCTTAAACACCATCCAGTTCCAACTTCCCTGCCATGGGCAGGGACACCTCCCACCAGCCCAGGTTGCTTCAAGCCCCATCCAACCTGGCCTTGGACACTTCCAGGGATCCAGAGGCAGCCACAGCTTCTCTGCCCAAACTGGCCCAGGGCCTGCCCACCCTCCCAGCCAAAAATTTCTACCTAATATCTAATCTACACCTTTCCTCTGGCAGTGGGAAGCCATTCCCTGTGTGCTGTCCCTCCAGGCCTTGTCCCCAGTCCCTCCCCAGCATTCCTGGAGCCCCTTTAGGCACTGCCAGGGGCTCTCAGGTGTCCCTGGAGCCTTCCCTTCTCCAGGTAAACACTTCCAGCTCTTCCAGCCTGGCTCCAGAGCAGAGGCTGCAACCATAAAGAATATGGCAATAATCAATACAGTTCTGGTGTTGAGGGCAGCAACTGTTGGGCAAGAATTGCTGTACTACAATGCTCCCAGATGTGTTTCTTTACCACTGAGGTTTGGTCACGTTGCCTTTCTGTAGCCTCTTTGGCCAGCTGAGCTCAGACCATGCACTGATATTTGGTCAGCAGGAGTCACTTGTAGCTGTTCTCGTGGCCCACAAGGGTGATGAAGGCAATGAGCAACAGAAGACAATGAAAACATGCTGGGAAGAAGCTTCCCTGTTGCCAGCAGGATGGAGTTGGGTGGTATTGCCTTCTGCACATTCAGCCCAAAGTAAATCCTATTGATAGCGGTTATAAGAGCATTTATCCTTTGATACATCCCTGCTTTCCCTCGGCCCTCACTCTGCAGGACTGCCTGCTGGATGCTTCTGCAGCACTGCAAAGCGATGCTGACCTTGGGATACTTCCCTGAGACACATTCAGCTCCGAGCCTTCTGAGCTGTGTTCTCTGGCTGTCTGGATTTGCTGGCACTGTTGTATCCATTAAATACTGATTAGATTTAAGAAATCCAAGAGACCAAATAATGCTATCATCTGTTCCCACTTATCTTAATAATATTGCCAGTAATATTCCAATACATCAATTCCAGGATATTCTATACCTAACCTGATGCATGAAAAATAGGGACAATGTGCTTTTTTTTTTTTTTTAAGAAGCAGAACTAAACCATTTTGTTTATTGATCTGATTTTGCTATATCGCCTAGAGAGAAGGGTAAAAAGTAAGAGCTACTTTCAAGGACTGTTGGAGAAATACATCATTTTTCATAATGTTTAATGAATTGCTTACAGTACTTGTTTTACTTAAAACTGCAATTAAATATCACCCTCCAGTCAAAAGAAAAATGTGATAAGAACGTGACTCGAAATGGGGCAGAACATTTTCTGAAGCCCTTTGGGAGTAATTCCAGTAATTATTCAATCTGACGTTTTCCAGAGCAATAACTCTTTATGTATGAACTCCATTAATCATAATAACACAGTTCACATGTCAGATACTTCTGTCCAGTCACTTCATACTCTCCATTTAGTAAGACACTAATAAACATCTTCACTCAATATGGGAAAATACTAAACTGCTTTCAAAAATCCCAGTGTATAATTTTGATCTTGTGAGGTGGGACATGAGCTGTTCATGTCTGCAAATTCCCTGAATTTCCAGACTCTAGCTGTTCACAGTGTTATGTCTCCTCCTAATTTGGTGGCATTTCATTCACAGCATTTTAAGGACATCTTTGCTTTCTTTTTTCCTCTGATCTGCCCTTGGGAGGTCTGGTTTGTCTGTTCAGCAGTAAACACTTACTCTATTTACTTTCTTATCAGAATAATTGGTCTTTTTCAAGACCTATATGTAGGAAATAAAAATTCTGCTCTGGATCATTGACAAGCACAAGAGTGAATATTTGAATACTTTTCTTCTTGTATGAATTTATTACACATTATTTGAGCAGCAAAATGAGTATGAAGTAACTCTGATGATAAGCAGCTCTAAGAAGATTTTTGTAATGTTTTTCTGTGTTTCATCAACTGAAGATATTCCCTAATACTATCTTGTGTTAAAAAGTAGTGGTTTGAAAATGCAGTGGTGGTTAGATGCTTGTATTTGAAGACTTTACCATTCTCTCCTTTTGAGATTGGCATTATTTTGTGCTTTTGAAGCTGGCAAGTGCAATTACCAGTGTTCTGATGAGAAGTGATAAATATAATCTATTGCTGAGTGTGGATAAAAGATGCAGGCAAGTAAGAGTGGTTTGATACAGCCTCCTTGTGCATTTTCTGTCTTCTCAAAAGCTGAGTGGAGAATAATTCTTTGTCTTTGGAGGTTTCCTTTCTAATATTTCAGGTTTTTTTAGTTATGGAGCCACATGTGATGTACCTGGATTGCTGCTGTGACTAATGCTTTAATTCCAGGATTTTTGCATGTCAGTTGTCATTCGTTGCACACTCCAGTAGATGGCAACTCCAGTCTTCCTGACATTTAATCTCCATTCAAACCAGCAATATTTTCTGTGCCCCCACCCCTGCATCTTGCCTGTATAAATAGCTACGACTTTCACAGAAACGTGAGTCAATATTACTTTTATTGAAATCACCACATAGTATCTGATTTCAACTCAAACAGTACCAAAGACAAAGAAAGAACGAAAGAAAGAAAAAAAAGCCTGTAAGCAGCAATCCTCCTGGCTCATAAGGCACACACTGATACCCCCATGACTTTGAAAAGTATTTTAGGAGTTTTCATAAAAAGGATTAGTACCCCAAAGTTCTTTTTATGTGAAATAAAGGAATAGGTTGGCTGCACATACAGCATACTGGCTTTAAGTTTGATGGCTTGGCTGTAAAATGTATAGTCCATTCCTACCAATGGTTAATGCTAAAGTATTTGTTTTTGCTGTGGACAGTAAATACTTAATCAGACTTGTAAATTATATTTCTTGTGAATTTGGTAATGATGTACCTTGATACAGCTTGTGTTGGGTGAGGGCAGGAGTAGCACCAGGGGTTTACTGTGTGATATAGCCATGAGAATATTCTCCAGTTCCCCTCCTGCTCAAAGCACTGCTGTATTCAGCCTCTCTTCTTTGTGCTTTTATTCCATCCCATCAATTGTATTACCAAAGCATCAGCGCAGAGGAGTCTATTTCTGCATTTTCCTCTGCTGACTTTCACAACTTCAATACTTGCCTGTAGAATTTGAAGCCATAAAACAAAGCATCTCTCTGTGAGTGAATGCCAGACATCAACCACGGGCACAAAAGATTGTGCTTGCTCTGCCTGGGCTGGAGACTAAGGGTCATAACAGTCACACAAAGGGTCCTTTCTCTATCTCTCTCTCTATCAAGGCTGTAGTTTAATTTTCAAATCACTTCCACTGGGTCTAGCGAGGTTTTATTTTGAGGTTGATGGTTAAAAAAGGGCAGAATGAGGGACAGTTAGTTTGGTTTTTTTTCCTAAATAAATACAAATCTAACTTTAGAAGAGTACATGCTACTTATCAGATTTTGTTGTTTGCCTACTTCATCCATAGAGAATCTTCAGTAATTTCATAAGAAACTTTCAATCTGCCAGAGTCTGTAGGATCACTATTCCTATTTCATACTAGGTCATATGGTCACAGTACAAACATTTGTTGTTTAAAATAAACTGAAAAGAGTTCTAAAGCATGGCAATGTTTAAGGCCGGATTTAGATGTTCACACTTTTATTGGTTTAGTAAAAAACTTGATTTTCAACCCAGACTTGATTAGTCTATGGATATTTTTACTTCACAGAAACAGTATTAAAATAAATTACACTCATATAGGACAAGCAAAATATTGGTCCATTTAAGCCTGACTGATTTTTATGTAACAAATTAGTGAGCAAGGTAATTAAATCTCTTTTGGATGCCTGTTTCATCTCTGGAAGGAATCCCAAGAACCTCAGAAAACTGACTTTCGGGTTATATACAGGTCCAGGGTCTATTGCAGCTAAGTGGCTTGTTTCTCATTATCGCATTTAGTGCTACAGAAACTACTCCACCAGAGTCTTTATTAAAACTTGCTTAAGGCGAGCATTTTCCCTTGGGTCAATAATGACTTTAGAGGGATGGATGCAGAGGCTAGATTTGTTCTAGCTCCTGGAATGAATTATGTCTCACTGGGGCCCCCAGTCAAGTATTTCAAATTCGCCACCAGGCACTTCATCAAAAATTCTATTGCAGTATTGAAAAGACCTTGTGCTGTTATTACAGAGTGCAGAGCATACATCTGTGGATCTTCCCCCACACCCAAACTATACAACTGGATCTTTTTCTCTGCTAAAACCCCATTGAATTGCCACATGCACCGGAGAAAATGTCATTTAGGAATGTATCCTGAAGATCTCATGGGCTGGGGAAGGTGGTTGCAAGTTGTTTCCCATTAAAATATGGAGCACAACAGAGCACCAAGCCAACTTCTGTGGAGTTCCTACTGGTAAAAGCCATTCAAATCCTACAGCTCACTGGTGTGAGCACAGTATTTATGAGAAGGGTAGTGTGGACATACCATTTCTTCCTGCAGGTCTTTGGTCATGAGTAATCTCATCATGACTTATCATTGCATATCATAGAATGGTTTGGGTTGTAAGGGACCTTTAAATGTCATTTAGTCCAGACGCCCCCTGCCATGGAGAGGGACACCTTCCACTAGACCAGGTTGCTCAGAGCTCCATTCAACCTGACCTTAAATGTTTCCAGGGATGGGACAGCCACAGCTTTCCTGGGAAACCTGTGCCAGGCCCTCCCCACCATGTCCTGACTTTGGCTTACTCCCCACCTCTACAAACCAGTATCTCAGCTATGAGGAGTGAGAGTTCCTCTGCTAAAGAGGGAGGATAAATGTACACAACATAGGCTGTCCTGTGGTTTTTACCCCAGTGACTAAGGAGAGGGCATAAGGAAGTGTGATGGAAAATCATCCTTGACCCTAGAGGCAAGTTAAAATAAGAGAAAAAAAGGAGCTATAAGGAAAAACAGTCCCAAAAGGACTGTTGTGGTTTAACCCCAGCCAGCAAATGAGCCCCCCAGAGTCACTCGGTCTCTCCTTTCTTGCCCATGCTGGGATGGGGAAAGAGAAGTGCGGGACGGGGGGGGAGGAATAAACTTCATGTGTTGAAGTAAAGACGGTATGGAAGATGCTGACATCATCATCATTAAAAATTATAGTAATAATAATAATACACAAAGCAAGCAATGAACAATGCCGTTGCTCCCCACCCACTGACTGCTGCCCAGCCTGTCCCTGAGCAGTGATCAGCCCCTCCCAGCCAAGTGCCCCCAGCTTCTATACTGGCCATGACACTTTGTGGTGTGGAACATCCTTTTGGCCAGTTCAGCTCAGCTGTCCTGGCCATGCTCCCTCCCAGCTTTTTGTGCACCTGCTCACTGGCAGAGGGTGGGACACTGAAAAGTCCTTGATTCAGAGTAAGCACTTCTCAGCAACAACTAAAACTATCAACACTATTCTCATCCTAAATCTAAAACTCAAGAAAATTAACTCTATCCTCCACAAAACTGGGACACACTCATTGTAAAAAATTTCTTCCGTAAGATTTCTATCCCGTTCATATGAGCAAGTATTTCCGAAACATGCAGTAATTCTATTAGTTTTTTAAAAAAAAAGTTGTGGGTTTTTTTTCCTACTTTGCAAAATCTGCTCGTGTTGAGGATATGATAAAACATTGATTTATAAAAGATTGTCCTTTCATGAGCACAGATCCAAATTGCTGGTTTTCCCATTACTGGTCTTTTGTTAAATGTGATTGTGCAAAGTTCATAAAATGTAGCAGTTCAGAAGTGTTTGTTCTCTTTTGGTGTTTTACAGGCTGAAGTTTCTGTTGAAATGCAAAGGTATTTGATATGTAAGAGAGATGGCAATGGGTAATAGGCAGGCAGGTGTTTGGCTTTTCTTTGTGCTTGTCAAGGACAGTCTTCCAGTGCATCACTTGGGTGGCTCACAGGCACAGTCACATTCTCATTTTTTCTTGCTGACTGGATTTTCCCTGAGTGCTTGTTCAGAGATTTCAAATGCAACATTAGCTAAGAGGTGCCATCAAAATCTGAAGCAAATGGTGGATGTTACGATGGATATTGCACTTTAACTGCTATGTCTGTAGCACAATATTAAATATAAATAATTATTTTTATATATGTAGTGAAATTTTCCCTATAACCATTTCCATGGTTTATTTCTAGCCTGACAACTGCAGGAATTGAAAAAAAAAACCTTCTACTTTTGCTGTATACCATACATCACGCTCCTTACTTTTCATTCTGAAGTAGATTTTCCAGATGTTTCTCTACCAAACGGAATAGATCAGTTTAGCAACTACAGCAGGCTGTAAAAATATATTTACTTTCTTGCAATATGTTCATTTTGTGTTGGAATTTTAGAGAACATCAGTTTAGATAACATCGTGGCAAAGCTAACTGAGTAAATTCTGTGTATAGTTAAGTTTTTCTTGACAGTTTTTAGGGCTGAAACAACATTTCACATAGTAGGAATGAAAAAACACCCTCATAGGAAAAGTGTAATTCAGTCAGCTTAATCAGAATATCAAGAAATGGAAAAATATTTATAGGCACGGTATGTGCAGAATCATAGAATCATTTGGGTTGGGAAAAATCTTTAAGATCATGCACCAAGGCCACTACTAAACCATGTCCCTATGATCCATTTCTCCAATGTTGCACTTAATCCTTAAGGTAAAAAAATACAGAGTTTTAGTCAACATATAAGACATCACCTTTTGCATTAACTTTCTCTATTTAGTTTCCACTTTAACCAGTAGTGATCCAGAACAGCTTAATGTAGAGGTTTATTTTATTTTACTTTTTAAAAATCTTTTTACTTTAAATCTAACATAAGTTCGATTTCAGTGGGTTTTTTTTTTAGAATATGGAGGACAGACAGAATTTTTAAAACATATTTTTGGCTGTAAAAATCCTCTGAAGCTGAAATGGATTGTCACCACAATCATGGGATGGGGATGTCTGAAGTACCTTTAAAGCTTCAAGTCTCAATCTTGACAGCATTTTGGTGCCTCCTTATAAATAATATTTTACTTGGAGCTTCCCATGTAACCCAGTCTTCTTAAACAAATATAAACCCCCATAAATAAGAGTTAAAAAGTCATTCTGTTCTGTTTAACATGATTTTTTTCTGTTGGTTATAGCTGGGCAAGTCATTGCAACATAAACCTTAGTGCAGCAAAGTGCAATGGGTTTAGTAAATCACCTGGTCCATCTCTTTGCTCTATTAGGCAGTATTAATTTGGTCATTCCTTGCAGATCAGCTCCTGCTGTGAGCTCCAGAACTGAAGGAAAAGGTTCTTGCCCTGGAGAGTGGTGGGCACTGACCAGGCTCCCCAGGGCAGTGGGCATGGTCCCAAGGCTGCCAGAGGCTCAGGGAGTGTTTGGATGATGCTCTCAGGGACAGGGTGGGATTGTTGGGGTGTCTCTGCAGAGCCAGGGGTTCAATTTAATGATTCTTAGCAACTAAGGATATTTTATGATTCTGTGATCTACTCCAGTGCTTCACGCTTTGAATTCTGAGAGTTTAACAGTCCTGATGCACCTAAAGTACTGCTGGTGGAGCCACACGCCAATCTTTGGCCACTGCTTTTGGTCTTATTTGGACGCACTCTGAACAGTCCACGTTTTCTTTATACACAATGCCAAAACAAATCCCAAGATGTTCTAGCTGAGACCTTGCTCATTCCGAGGGCAACATCTCCCTGGCTGCCAGACTGTGTGCCAGAGAGCAGCGCTTGCCTTTCCAGCAGCTGGGTGACACTGGTGACTCGTGTTCAGCGTGAGATGCACAAACACCCTGGAGCCTTTCCTGCAGGTTTTCCATACAGCTACTGCTCCTTCTGGTTTTTATAGCTGGTTATTCCTGACTCAGTGAATATCTTGCACGTGACCCTGTTGGATAGCATCTTTTTTTTTTTTTTTTCTCATTTTTTTCCTTTTTGAGGGCATAATTGCAATTTGTCAGAATCATTTTGAGGTTTTATTTGACCCTCCTGAGTACTTTCAGTGTTTCTCCTGTGGTGTCACCTCCAAATTTAATAAGCATATTCCATGTTCCATCACCCAGGTCATTAATGATGGTATGAAACATTGATGGACCCAGAAAAAAACCTTTCTGTGTCATTTCTAAGTGAATTGCTTTTAGGTTATAAGCTCATTATATGGCATAGATAATTATATTATGTTAATGAAACTGTGTAAAAGGAGGTATCTGCATTGAACAGTGGTGATGGAAGAACTCACCTACACCAAGATTCCCTTTTCTCCTCTCAATTTTTTGTCTGAATTGAAGTTATCTGGGTGAGCTTTGGTACCATCGAAGGCTCACAGGCAGGACAGAAAGGACAACATGGATTTTGTCCTTATTCTGGGGCAGAGCTGGGCATTTAGAGTCCTGTAATGAGAAGGAAAGAGAGTTTAGGTAACATGTACAAGAAATGTTAGACATGCTTCATTCCTCTGTGTGCCTAGAAATCCTGCAGAGTACAACTAAAATCTGTAATTTAATTAAGAAAACTTGCAAGGACTTGAAATAAAAGGGATTTTCTTCGCTTTTGCTCTTATCCCACAGATGCTTGCACAACTACAGCCCCCATCTTCACCATTTCACTGTGTAACAGCCTTTCCCACAGAGCTTGGGAATTATAAGCATTCACTTAAATACACAAATCACTTTATGCTGAATTATGCCTTTTCTTAAATTTTATTTTAATATGAAATAAGATTCTACTACAGAAATAAATACATCTCATTTCGAGCTGTAGAGTTTCTGTGAGAAGCCCTACTACATTCATATATCCTGTCTCTGAGCTCAACATAACGTTTGAATTACTGATAACTTGCATTGTGTGTAGAAATTGATGGAGCTGGACAGCTCTGCCTCTGGGGACTCTCAAAGGCATTAACTATTTCTCTGAAGTCCTGAAATACAATATATGCATTAAGTTGCATGTATATTTGCCTGCCTTAAACTGTAAGACCTCACTGCCATCCCTGTGAGTCAGTGACCATCACATATGCAGAATATATCTGACTGTATTTGGCTTGTTGGCAGCTCCTGTTTGCTGAGTTGAAATAAAGCTTCTGTTATTTTTGTTTTCAGTAATGTTATTCTCCTGGGAATATACTAAAGGAGGTTTGGTTTGGTTTGCTGGGCTGGTTATTTACAAGCCCCCCCACACACACTAAATGACAAGCTGATATGATTTCTTTTGTTATCTAAACACCAATTCCATGAAACTTTGGCTCATGTGGAATAATCCATTATATTATTTCTTTCAATTTATTTGACACCTGTCCAATACTATAGACATTTGTTGCTATCTAAAGTACATCTGCAGCTTCCAGTACAATGGTATTTTTGCACTTCCAGTATTTTCCTTTATGTCATTTATCTTCAAAACACCTGTGTGAAATATTCCTGCTTATAAACAGAGAAGATAGAGACTAAACTAACATAACAAGCACCACACAGGAATCCTGTGCTGAAGGAGAGATTTTTGTGCTTCAGAAGTCACAAACTGGCACGCTGGGCATCCAACCCTTTTCTTCTGTAGCTTCTTGCACAAAACTCATCGTGCTCAGCTCACCCCCACGCAGCAATTTGGTTTTCATGCCCACAAGGTCGTGAGACCTTAGTGAGGCATGTAAAGGAAAAAGAACAGCTTGTCCAGGACTGGCTTATTCTTTTGTGTTCCCCGTTCATTGACGTTTATCTCAGGTTTTGTTTCGGTGTGACCTCTCAGAGGAGGTTGGCTGTCACACGTGGGCTCGGTGTCCCGACACCCGGGCATTCACATGCCCCATCTCACCAGCCCTTGGTAGACCAGAGAAGTCCTGCTGCTTTCCAGACAGGCATTTCTACCATGGAGTCTGGAAAGGGCTGGCAGCAGGTGGACTCAGAGCTGCTCTGCTCAATCCTTTTCACATCAGAGGCTTAAAATCCCTATAGGAGTATTTCACTGAGTCGTTACAGTTCTTAAATGCTCTGTGTAATATGAAATTTCCTGCAGTGCAGCTCCAAATCTCATGTCCCTTATTAAATACTTAGGGGATTTTTTTCCCCAGTGTGTAAAATCTATCATCTCTATCACTAATTATTATCTTCTCATTTAACCTTGCTGCTACTCCCTTCTGTAGTCACTTGTTTTAGGGAGAGGCCAGATGCCAGTGGCCACACAGGTTGGAAGTGAGAATTTTTCTGCACCTGAGCATCAGGAAGCATTTGCAAGAGGAATCCCAAAGGTAATCCCAGTGGCTTTGGGATCTGTATATCCCTTGAAACAGTTAATGCAGAGTGTGTCTGTTTTTGCACCATCTCTCATGAATTGCAGATAAAGGAGTAAATCCCCATACCACGTTTTGTGTGCCTGGACCTACCTGTGTCACATGGGAAAAGCTTGTCTGAGAGGATTTTTGGCACCACTGCTCCCCAAAAAGCCATTTTACCCTGCAGATCAATGTGCTATCAAGGGCATAAGCTTCCTTCCGTGTGGGTTACAAGTTCCCTCCTCAGTACTTTCTCTCTAAGCTCCCTGTTCCATTTCCCATATTTTTGTTCCCAAATTGGGCCAGATCTTCTGGACAAAATGAAATTTCACAGCCGGGACTGAACAAAACTTTGCAGGACCTGTAAATTGATGATTTTAAGGCAGGGACCACTGACAGCGCATGTAAACCTTTCTCCTTTTAGTCTCAGACATATCTGTGGCCAGAACATGCCAAGCTGGTCAGGGCTCTTTGGCTCTTTGTGAGGGGCTGGGTTAAAGGGCAGCTTATAAATGGAGAGTGAGGAATTACAGCTGGATTTGAAAGACAGGAAAATAGTGGCTGTGAATTTGTTGAGGTTGAGATGGTGAGTAGTGAGAGAAGAAAGGAAATGGAGGCAGAATTGATGCAGAAGAATTTAAGGCAGAAAGTTATTGTTATGAAGAAATACAGTATTGGGAAAAACAGGGAAAAACTCCATAAATTTACAGGTGCTGATATTGTGAGAAAGCTTTCAGAATTTGATAGGACAGGTAGAAACAATTTAATTTGAGACAAAAGTTATATGAATATATGTCTAGTGATCTAATACTTATATTCTTAGGACAAAAATATGTCCAATATGACTGATTTAGGAATGGGAGCAGTTCTTAGTCTGTTGTAGAAGTACAAAGACCATTCATTGGGTTTATGCACAGCAGAGAAGAATTTAACATATGGGTGATAGAGTTTTACCTGCTTGGCATATGGAGAAATCCATATAATGCCAATTTGCTGCTACATTGGTACATTGCCTAATAATTTGGGATAGTTGAGTGTGCAATTAAAATTAAAATCTGTGAGCATAAAGATATTCAGTAGCCTTGGAATAAGGAAAAAAAAAAAATGAGGGTAGTAACAGTGACGAAATCTAATAGTGGAAATTTAAAATGACATTTAAATGCAATTCTTGCCTCTGTTTGCAAATGTGGCAGTGTTTAATGGGTTTTGATCAGTACAATATGGTATCCTGATAGCATGGGAAGGAAATGTGTTCACAGTGCATTAAGCAGCATGTTCTGGTGGGTGGTGGGGGATGTCCTTTTGTAACCAGCACTCGATTTAAGTGGGACAAATGAGTTAAATGTGGGTCTGTGTCTGCAGACTCAGAAAGCCAGGCTAAAAGTCCATTTCTGTTCCTCATGAAAAGCTTCACAGAGCTGATTCAGGGCTTCTGTTGGAGCGCCCCAGAGCCTCGGAGGGATTCATACAAGCGGAAAAGTTCATACAATGCCCCAAGAAATTGCTCTGAACTGTGTAATCTATGGGGGAAATCGGGAAGGTACAGGTTTTTGTTGTTGTTGTTGTTTTCTTCCCTCCCCAGAAATTTACCCTACATTTCTGCTTTGAACAGATGTCCTTTAAAAGTGTGTGGGAAATTTCCAGGAAAGTCTCATATACTTGAATTTTATTATGTTTCTCAAGTGCAATAATGATTTCAGAGAGGACTGATGCTATTATTTCATTTAGTTTGCAACATTTGCTGTTTCTGTTCCTTTTATTGTGCTTGCACAAATACAATTAGCTGTAGTACTAATCACTGTACTAAATCACTAGGGGGGAAAAAGAAGAATACATACAATTTCAATATTTTTTAATAATGTTTTCCCAGGCTTGTGAAACGGTCCCAGATTTCATTGATATTCATGTGTGTCTGTCATTTTCAACATGCAAGCTCCATGTTCAAAATAAGCCTTTGTGTTGAGACACTGAAGGCTGAATAGTCAACTGGTCCAAAAACGTGGGGCAGCATTGAAATAGAGAAATGGAAGCAACAAGGCAGACGAGAAGATGCAATTTAGATATTTTAAGGGACTGCATCTACAGCTTAACAAACCAGGAGGTGTCTGCATTGAAGCCTTGTGGGCTCTTTAGGTGTTGGCAGGTCATGAATCCAGAAACTGCTTCATGGGTGCAAGAGAATGACCTGGAGGAGCCAGGAGGCAAAGAGAGCACCTTGAACCATGGTTGCATCTCAGCTCAGGGGACAAAACCACTCTGTTAGGGAACTAAAGCAAATTTTTGAGCACACACACGTGTTCTGCTCAGTATTGTGAGCCTGTCTGAGAAAACCTAGCTTATCTATCAGAAGGAGGGAAAAGAAGTTATGAAAATAATTGTGATTCTGTTGTAAGACAAATTGTTCATAACAGTAGCTAGGCAGTCAATTTGAGATTGTTTAAATGGGAAGAAATTAAACAATAAACATTAGAAGTGCCACTTACAGGGGTAAACCCTCAACCATACTTTGGATACAGGCAAGGAAAAGTAGAAGAGATGTAAAAATCAATGGACTGAAGAGACAAATGGCTAAACTGTACAGCCCTCATGCCTGTAACTCACCTCTGTGACAATATTATTGTTCCTAATGTGCCTTCCCCCTGCCCTTGCCCACTCATGAAATGCACATTCCAATTAGACTCTTTGGGATGGGAGCTGTGAGTGTAAGGACACTGACCCTAATGGAGGGACTTGAGTTTTACTCTGGAGGTGTGTCTGTGTGCTCATACATATGGATAAGGGTTTGCATAACATCAAATAAATGTTAGATAGCATTTGCAGGCTTCACTGAAGTGATTTAGAGGGAGTAGGTGGTTACTGCCCCAGAACATGGAAGGGGTTTGATGATAGAAGAAAGTAGGAGGATAATTAGGATGGCAAATATTATTTATGTTTTGTGGTTGCTGTAGCTAGCTCTTCTGTCTCTGTGTCTCCAAATATTTAAGTTTTTCTAAGTTCCTGTATCTTTGTTTCATGCAAAATGTTCTTAATTTTGTTTTAATAAAAGAAACTTCTGACTGATGGGCATACATGGAGATATCTGAAACACAGTTTCTTGAGTCATAAAGCCAAAAGACAAAAAAACTTAACATAAAAAATACTTTTTTTAAAACATTTTTCAGCAGCATTCTTTTGTTTTCATAGTCTATATTATGATTTTAAACTCTTCAGACGGCCATTATGGTGTCTAGGGATCTTTTCTTCAGCATGTTCAATGCAGTGGCCTAATGTCATCTGCAAGGGATATAAACAGGGAGTCATCCGTGAGGGTGGTCGGAGGAGAATTTTGGAAAGATAAAAAATATCAGAATTTGTTAAAATTGTCCTACTGTATTTATAATTTGCAGTCTAAGAATCAGGAGAGGGGTTTATTCTCCTTCCACTGGTTTTCTAGTTAAATGAAAGTCCTACAAATAGAATAATTGGAAAATGTTTTGTAGATAATCTGTTGTGGTCATAGAACGTTTATCACCACAACCTGGTTAAAGCATCCTTTAGCTGTGTGATTGCTCTCTGATGCTATAGTAATTGACATTTGAATAAAGACTTGGGTAGAAGAATGTTTAGGTTATTGCTTTTTAAAATAAATATTTACAGATCATATTGACAAAACAAATTTCATCCTCTATTTCTGAAGCAGCAAACAGGTCTGTTAATTTTCAGTGCATTCTTTTAAAAAGATTATTTTATTTAAATAATTATTTTACAGTGTTCAATTGAATGCACTGCATTACTTCAAAATTAATATATTTTATGGTGTTTGTGCAGGAAACCACAAAGTGGCAGTTTTCATTATTAAGAGTTCAGGTGGAGTCATGCCTCTTGTTTTTTGGTGAGAGATCTAATATGGGCCCAAATTCCCATCCCAATTCACTGAACTACCCAGGTGCTCCTACCACTGTTGTGCATCATTTCCCAGGAGAGCACAACCAGGATCTCACAGTTACTGTGAAAATACTCCACATAGTATGGGAGAATGTAGAGAGGGAATTTAGAACATTTTCAGAAATATATTTTTTTTTTTCTTAGACCAGCAGATTAATTCTCATTCCACTAATACTGAGGGCAGAATTTGATTAAATTTCAGTTTTCCTGTTTAGGAAAAAAGCATATTGAATCAAAAATACGCTCAAATCCCAATGAATCATAAAATGGGTTTTTAAAGATCATCTGGTCCAACCCCTCTGCCATGGGCAGGGACATCTTTCACTAGACCAGGTTGCTCCAAGACCTGTCCAGCCTGACCTTGAATGGACCCTGCCCAAGGAGGAGGCATCCAACTTCAAAGTGTGAACTTTGTTATTCCTAAAATACTTGATAAAAGAAAAAATAATCTCTGAGCTCATGTATTTATTTTAGCATGTCATCTGGGGAATAATAAAGCCTATAAAATCCATGTAATATAGAGAAACACAAAAAGCAATAGGAGCATTTGTCTTATATTTCTTCTACTGTGTATTTTTCTCTTTTACTGGTAACTGTGCTGCATAAAATAGTTTGTGATCTCGTTCAATGACCTCTAAAGTCAGTGAGCTTTTCCACAAAACATCATAAACTTATTGTCAGGCACAGGAAAGATCAGATGTGATCATGATTTCTAGTCTAACAAACTAAAAATTGGTCTATATTCATGAATGGGCTGTTTAATAGGCTGTTGTAAATCCAGTTGGGTTATTAGGATTTATTAGTGAAGGGAAGAGTCATGGTTAGATTTAATACACTAGATTCAAGGTTTACAGAAATAACCAGTTCTTACAATGCTTGTCTTTTCTTATAAGAAAAAATACCAGAAGTGATAGCAAAACCAGTTAAGTCAATATAATTCAAGAGTCAATTTAAGTCATAACTCATGAGGATGCCAAGACAAGACTTTCTGTGATAGTCTGTATTCAGGAAAAGATATTTTTCCACATCAGTTTTTGAAGTTCTGCAGCATTTCTCTGGCAAGAGGGCAGGTGGTTTAAGATTTGGGTTTATTTCTGATTATCATACTCTGATTTTTTGGTTAATAAATTAAACTGTTTTCCCCCAGTAGAGTCTGTTTTGCCCTTGACAATAACTGTTGTATTTTTTCTCTCCTGCCCAACTGAGAAGGGAAGTGACATAAAAAAGAAGTGGCAGTTTAAATAAGATATTTAACACACTGTACAATATTGGGCATTGCCCTCTTTAGCATTGAAAATATTAACTATATCAGCCAAGAAAACATGACTGTTTTGAATTCTGATTAATTTTGATTGTATAATGGTAAAACTTAGTGGATTTGAATTACAAAAGCATTACATACACACACAAAAAGGCATAAATATGTGTCAGCCAGCTTTCTTTTTGTCTTGATAAAATTTGAAGTTATGTGGTGTTTTGGAAATAGCTTTCAGAGGCAACAACTCATTCTTCTGCGCATTGTTGCAGTTTGTTTCTGATGTCAAAAATGTGTTTTTGTAGAGCAGAATGATATTAGAAGGAGAGAATTTTACTAGGAGATGCTCTTTGTTGTAATAAACTCCTCTGGATTTCATCACTCAGAATGAGTGCTGGCATAGGCAGTCATTCTAGCAAACTCTTTTTTTTTCCTAAAAAAAGCACTCTTTACCAAAATTTCTACTCTTTAGCTATATTAAATGATTGATGGGCATTCTTGTCTTGATTTAGGAAGTTATCTAAGAAAAAAGTTTCATCCTTGTGTATAAAAATATCTGTAAATGTGTGCATTTAAGGCAGTCATTTTTTTTAAAGAAATAGATCTCTTTCTAGCAAGGAGCCCATGAAATATTAACTTTGTAAATGCAGTTCCTTTTGTTTTGCATGAGCTGGTGAGATTAGTTAAACTGGCTCACCAGAAACATTGATAAGTACCTGTCCTGGTGTGATTGTGGATTTGAGGCTGTTCACTCCCCATCTTGTCCATGCACATCAGGACTACAACCATCAGTGGGTGTGACATGATGGCCAGGACAACTGTCCTGCTGTATTTTGCTGACTTTGTGTAATTTTCCTGCATAATGAGGAAGTTTCCAGGATCATTTGGCGTTGGCCATTGCCTACCTCTAAACACACAATAACCCCACCTTACCATTAGTGTACTTAGAAGTAGACAAATTTATAAAGGATTTAAAATAGTAAATTGTATTGTTATCAAATCAATTTAAAATAAAATATTAACAATTGAAAATAATAAAACATAATTTCCAAGCTCTGCATTGATATTATAGTGTTTTAGCCATTCCCCTCCTGGATGTAATGCTTCCTGCTCCCAGCCATAAACTTACAGATATTTCAGCAGAGAGGAGCTCACTTGATATATTTAGAGTTTTGTTCTGCACCGTTTCCAACTGCTCTGCAACACTGACTTGTTAAACACTTTCCTGTGGCCAGCCCTAGTCAACCCATCTGTGTTATATGAAGTTCTTTGGAAGGTCAAACCTCAAGGATAGTTTCAGGACTGATGCCAAGATGAGTTTACACTCTGTAGATGCACTTTTGCTCTTTATCTTAGGCGGGTCACTGGCTGGCTCTGGGTGCTCAGAAGTCAGACCCCTGCAAAGTATAATTCAGAGATCCATGTGATATTTAATCGGAGAAAATAACCCTTTCTGATCTTTTTGGAGTGAGTCTTTTATGTGTATGAACAAAACAAAACAAAAGCCTGTATTCCATGTTGCTGAAACAGATTATTAAGGGGAAACATTGCCTTAATTGGGCTTGTCAGCCATTAAACCCAAACTAGGACTCTCTTACTTAATCTCTACTACTTCTTGGTTTTGGTCTGGGACTGAATTTCACATGAACTCCACAGAAATATTTTAATGTCTGTGTAATTATCCTTTAAATAGACAGCAGTATTTTAGCCAGCTGGTGTACACAATTCATTACCACCAATTTGTGTCACCTTTTGTCTTGGATAAAGCTCCTTTTTGATTCTTACATGGTTTTCCTCTTTCCTCTCCTTGATCCCTGCAACTTTTAATAATAGTTGTTAAAAAAAAAAGAAAAAAAAAAGAAAAAAAAAAACCAGAAAAAAAACCCTTTTCTGTTGAAACAGCCTGTTGGTGTGCATCTAGGTATTAATTAATTGCAAGAATCCCCTCTGTTCTCCCAGGTATTTTCCTAACCCACGCTGCGAGCATAACTTTCCTATTGAAATGCCTTTCTTTTATCATTAGTTTCAAGACTGAGGAACAGAATGGGCGTGTGGCACTTGAAAGGCAGGCTGTGTCCTGCATTGTTCCACCGGTTAAACCTTCACTGAAGTGCATCCCTTAGCACTCCCAAAAATGCCAGTCTTTGACACAGGAGATCACAGCTTCATCCTATATTCCTTGGATGGGGAGCATCATCCAACTGATGACCGTGGCAGTGTTGGGTTTGCTGTTGGTCTCGAGTTTAAAGGCCTTTTCCAACCTTAACTCCTCTGTGATTTCCTGAGAGCTCATGAAACTCTAGAAGATTCTTCCCCAAGCAGCACAAACAGTGGAGCACAGCATCATTTCACAGGTTAGGTCTTTACACTTCTCTCCCACATACGAGATCATTAGAAAAACAAAGTTTTCATTCCTGTCCTTGCTCCTGCAAGATAAAGAAGAAAAAGGAGGAAAAAAAAAAAGACTGTTCACTTTATACTGGAGAGGTAATATGCATCATGGCACTACTTTAAGATGAGATACTTCCTACCCATTTCACACTTTAGAAATAATTACTTAACACAGTGCAGCCCATTTTATTCACAGTAACTTTTCCTCGGTAATTTACTTGGTGGTTCTGAAGTGAAAAGCATCATGCGGTGTGGAAAGCAGCAGAGCTTCTCCTGCCGAGCTGAGCTTTATTTTTTTTATAATTTCTTTAGGCGTTTGATCATCATGGAATTGACTCACCCTTAACACTAATTGCCATACTGAAGAAAACCTCACTAAAATATAGTCTATTAGAAACCAGGACTGGGATTTGGAAGTAGAGTCTAGTTCCCATAGACTGTGGATTCAGCTGTTCTCTTCTTGGTGTTCATCATGACCAAGGGCAACAAGCAGAGGCTCCACAATTGTTCCTGTTTTAGTGAAATCATTGATTTTTACAGGAAACATTTATTCAATTATAATTTTGTAGATAATGCCAATGGAATTACAGGTTATGGTATATAAGAATAAACTAATAAATAGGAAGCATGGAATGCTACATTGTATTACTACTGAAATTGCTATTGAAGTCACTGAAAGCCATAACTCGTGAATTATTAGAATAATACTATTTAAAATAGGTGATATCCCTATATACTATATATTAAATATAGGTTGTAACATCAAAGTTTTTCAGGAGGGAGAGAAGCAAACCAGATGCAGAGGTCAGGCAGCACTTTTACCACTGACAATTAGTTTCTATAAGCATTTGTCACTGAAATGGATTGTCAATAGCTGCAGATGTCTGTGGATAACTTTTGGTAGTGCATGATTTGTACCAAGCCTTGTAAACTAGCACATTTGTCTCAATACAAACCACTCCTCAGGGAAAGATCTCCTACAGTGAAGAACTCAGTGCCACTCCAGATCAGGAATTCACCTCTGAAGCCAATGCTAATTGACAAAGGAAGGCATATCTGGGATAACTTAGGAATTTAGACTCCACAGACTTTCAATCCTTTTAAAAATATGCACACATGTCTCATTGGATGAATTTTCTGAAGCATCCAGATAACCTAGCAGGATATAAATAACTTTGGAGCTGACAAACCAAATCCAAGCCTGTTTTAATGTTCTTTGGATGGCTGGTCTTCCTTTGGCACGTTTGAGGTCTCGTTCAGTTTCATTTATGAACATCAGAATGAAGGTGATGCCAATTAGCATCTGTTTCAAATTTATTTCAGGTCTTGCACTGGAACCACAGCTTTCAGTCTGCTGTGATTTCATTTAACATTCTTTAACATTTTTTACACTTAATTTCCTACAAGAAGTCTTTGTGGCAATCTACCAAAAGAACTATCTTGCTTTTAACCCCTTTTGCAATAATTGTGGGGTTTTTGTAGTGCCAAAAGATGAAGGTGTAGCAAGGAAATTTAAAAAAAATAGGATTAACTTTTTATTATTATTATTATTTTAAAAGGCAAAGTATGCAGTGGTTTTGAATGTTGCATATTCATATTCTTTCCTCCATTCCCACTAACTGTGACTTGGGCTCCAGTGGCACTTACTTTAAGAATTTCAATGCCATCATTACAAACGTAGCAGAGTTAACTTGTCATATTGCACATCCATAGTAATAACTCTTTTGGGAGTCATTTATGTGCCTGTGCAGAGCTGTTCCTTCAATTACCCTGTGGACCAGGCAGGGATGGTCAAATTAATTACAGTCTTATGAATATAGAAGGTAAAGGGCCAAATCCAACTAAAGACCTTGGAGTTTCTGAGCTCAGAATTACAACATGAACATTTGAAGTGGATTCTTTACCACAGGGTTACCTTGACCTGGGCTGTGCATTGTGGCTACTGAAAAAAATGAAGTCACCTCGTTCCAGGAGATTCACTGTGCTGAGTAAAGTCCAAGCCCCCATCCCCTTTGGATCTTAAAGAGCTGGAAAGAGAAGGTTTTTTCTAGTATGTGTTCTATCCTGAAGATATGTATTGATAATTATTTTTTGGAAAAAAAAAACCAACCTTAAGTGAAGTTCTAAATCACATAGAGATACTCCACCTCATCTATTTTTAATTTGAGTATCATGTAGGCGTTCAGGCTGGTTTCCTGTTGTGGGGATTCACAATTCCTAATTTCCTTTATACCTTTGGATGTGTACATTTTTATCTGCTGAAAGTGAGCTGTGGTGCAGATTGGGATGAAAGGGTCAGAGGGACTCCAGGCACCAGGGCTCACCTCAGCATAACCCACCTGGGAACTCCAGGCAGGGCTTTTGAGGAAGTTTTGCATTAGTNAGTCCCTTTCCTTCCCTGCTCCCATTTCACCCTCTTAATTCCAGTCATCTGTTTGATAACTCCAAAAATAAGTCTTTTATTCAATGGAAATTTGGAGTGTCCATAAAAAATGAATGTTCCAATCATTCAATGGAAATAATGGTAAAACTCCTGCTGACTTGAGAGGGAGCACAGAGAGGCTTTGTAAGTGCACCAGTTATCATTTCAGTAAAGGTCTTTATCTTTATGCATTTAATTTTATTCTAATAACAGAACAAAAGCCAAAGAAATTTCTGATATCTGGAAGAAGAAATAAGGACTCTAATCAGTCTGCAGAAATAAAGCATTATTTTATGCCTAATTAGTTTGTAATAGCATTTCCAAAGGGTTTTTTTTCCTGTAGAAAAGACTGTTGATGAAAATGTCATAGAGTTATTTTCAACAGGCTTTTGCTCAGATATCCCACATGGACATTCTGTTATTTTGTGCTGGCTTTTACACTAATGCCCTGTAATTGTGTTTCACTTCCTCTGATTAAACTGACAAGTAATTTCAATGGATATCACTTAGCACATTGATCTGAGGCAGTGACAAGAATAGACCACGGCTTTGCTCTGCAAAAATAGACAGAGCTGGTCCTTTGCTCCTGCTTTCTTTTGGAAGTCTGGTTGGAGTTTCAAAAGTTCTTTTATTTTGTATTTTATTTTGTTTTATTTCATCCCTGTTGCCTCGTGGTCATGATGTCCTACAAAGGAACATGTGGGCACGAAGCAGCCTATGCTTAGAGTCAAAGATTATTTACTGTGACAAGGACTGAGTTATTTTCTTTCCCAGGCTTTGCTCTCTCTCTGGTCACTCTAAGCAGGAGTTAAATTACTGCACGTGTCCAATTGAACCTCACACTCATTGTCTGCTTGCAGGTGGGGTTTTCACAGGCAATGTGTCATGGTGAAACCCCTGGTTTCCAGGCACATATCGCTGCCCTCAGAAAGTTTGACACACCCACTGATGCTGTGTAGGCTGCACACTACAGTGCCAAGATGAGAGTCAGCACTGGAAAGCAGCAGTGGTTTCAAATAATAATTTCAAATATTGTTTCGGTGTAGACTGTAATTAAAAGCATTCAGAACAGGTTGGAGAACACACACACGCATGAAAAAAACCAACCCACCTGGGTGGCCTGGAGGGAACTGGCAAGGTAAGGGAAAAGAAAGTAGCAATTAATAGGAAAAAGCACTTAATTCTCTATTATAGGTACAAATATTGAGTTGGCATTGAGTTTCAGCTGCCAACATTGATGAACACATTCCAGATTGGACATAAACAAGACCTGTTTCCTTGTGAATCATCCAAAGAATATAAGCATGATGCAATTAAAAAGGAAGAAATGCAGATGTAATAGTCAATACACATCTCATACAGAGAGCTATTAGATAGTGATAGATGCAGCCAACTAGTTGAAATCCTGTTTTTCAGTGATATTTGAGACTCAAAACACTCCAAGTGCACACAAAAACTAGTTCTTTGCATCCTAGGCACAGACGGGTAGATTTTGGGGGGTTGAACTCAGAGGCTCTGTAATACCTTTGTGTCATTAATAGTAATTTTGCATCTAAATAGAATGGCATAGGTGGAGCTTCAATATGTTTGTAAGAGTGTTCATTTATGTTGTGAACACTGATGAACCTCCAAGAGTCACTTCATTTGTCAGAGATGTCTATTTGGTTGAAAAGCTTCTTTGCTGAACAAAATGCTTAAAGGTTCACTCTATAGAAGCCAATGTTGTAGTCAAATATTGTCGTCATATGGAGCCCTTTAAAATACATAAACAAACAAAAAAGTCTTTGCTTGTAACCAAACAACATTATGTGGTTCTATTCCTCCAAGAGAGAGTTTAAAAATACTAAAAGCATGTTTTCAAGGGATGCTGAGATGCCTTCACTTTTAATTAAGTGAATAACACTCATCCCTGTGACTCATAATGAAGCCTTTACTCTAAAACCAACCAGGAAGAGGTTGGCTGCAAGTGCTTTCTAGTGAATAAGACATAAAACTGACATCGACATCACTTCCATTTAGAGTTCTGAGAAGCATTTCCACTAATCTGTAACAAAGACATAACAAAGATTTAGTCTATATATTTTTGAGTTTGAATCCATGAAGTGTTTTTTGTTACATGTTGTAAAACATTCTGTCCTTCTCTATCTCTCCTTAGTTGCCTCATATTGTGTCAACTTCCTAAGTGATAAAATTTGAACAGGATACAAGGCTTTATTAATAACTATTTCATGACTTAGGAACATTATTGTACTTATGGTAATAGAATAGACTTTTCTCAAGAGCTCATATTAAAATGGGTAAAGTTAAAACTTTTTTTAACGTACATATTCCTTCACTACAAACTTCCATATTTGAAGGGAAAGAAAAAATATGTCCTATCTCCTTTTCCTCCAGTTATTTTAGATCAAGAGAAGGCATCCAGGAGCCATTTAAAAGCAGATTGCAATTTACAGCTGGAAAGCAGCTGGTGGTTAAATGAGGAGTTTGTAGTGGACCCTTTGCAAGTAGAAGCCTGTAAAGAAATTAGAATAATTTTGAATTCTGGAGTAAACATTTCTGACCTTCTAAATGGAAGCATCTGCAAGATTTCATTTAAATGATGAGTGGGGAGATTCTCAGCTGGTGTAAATTAGTGTGGCTTCAGTGAAGCTGATGTTTTTATAACAGTTTACATCATGCACATTTCTTTCCTCAGAAATTCTATTTTTTATATGCATTTAAGTGCAACAGCATCAATTTTCTGTACTGACATCTTCTGAATAGAAATATGCAGTTTCTTCTATGAAAACCCTTATGTTTTCCTCTGAGTAAGCATTGCAAAGGAAAAGATGCTATTTAATTACAAGAAATATTCTGCCAGATTTAAATTTCAATACATATTGTTAGAAAGTCAGCCCCTCAAACAGAAAGGAGTGAGGGGGAGCTTCACAGGCATCTGTTCTCAAGGGCATTAGGACAGAAACGTGGAGCAGAAGCAGACTTGCATGCTAGCACTTGTGTCACCTGCATTCTCAGTGATAAAGATCCCCTTACAGAGATTTCTTGAGGACATATCAGAAGACTTGTCTCAGGTTATTAGTCTTGGCTCTTCCATCTGCATTTCCTTGTTTTCCCCTGTTGTCAGCAAACCTCAGTTCCAAATGCTGGCATATATCTTTATCTGAGAAAGCTCAGATTAGAGAAATCCAGCTATAAATGGAGGGGCTTTTTAGTTGTCTTCACTAGGGTGTGGTGTTTCTGTGACCTAGCACCCTCAGCCTTTCCTCACATTCATCCGGCATCACAGCAAGCTTCAGCAGGATTCCCTTGATCCCATCAGCCAGGTCACTTGTGAGGGTGTTGAACAATGCTGAGCCCAATGTCCATCCCTGAGGGACCCCACTTGTGACAAGCTGCCAGTTCAAGAAGAACCTGAGATTGTTAAGATCCGGTGCTGAGTTGAAATTATGAAGGGTGTTTCTTTTAGACAGTGGGAAGAAGGCATATTATTTTAATGATTTCAAAATATCACATCCTGGAAGGACTGGAATGTCTTTTGTAGAAGCCTGTAAAAAAGGCACCGTGATGATGCTATATTTTTAAATTCTATGGAAGACAATCATCCAAAATGCACATCATTTATCCAAGACACAGCCTCTAGCCTGATCCTTTGGAGGACTGGACAGTCTTTGTAGTTATTAGGTGGGCAGTTTATCTCATTTAACTTATTTTTTTTTTTAAAAGAATTAATCATCAAGTACTGCAAGATCCCCTCCATTGTCAATGGAGAGGAGCAATCCCATGTGGTGATATGTATTCCATATTAAAATAAATATGCAAGACAGATGGGTGCTCTAAAAATGCCTGTCGCTGTATATTGAGTATAGAAGGAGCTAAATTAACTAGATTTGATTCAGTATTTCTAGATGGTAAAATTAAATGGGATGGTCCTTCCTGAAAACTCAAATGGCAGTGTGTACTTTGTTATAATCTGAATTTAATTAAATGGCACAATTCTTAAGTAATGGTAGGATAATCTTCCTTGGGGGAGAATTTCAAATAGCTGCATGGCTCTCCCCCCTTCCAAATAAACCCCAAACAATGCATGTCTTTTACCCAGTGAAAATCAATGAGATTTGGAATGCACACTTGCCTTGTCACTTAGGAAAGTCCCACCAGTTGCCTTTTCTGAATTTTTGGTAGTAAATCTTGGTCAGTGGCTAGAAAAGCAGGATTATGTCCTCACCACAGTGATCTTGGAAAATCTAGTTAAAAAGTACACAGAAATGCAGAAATATTCAGTTTATCATCTACAAGTGAAAAAAAAAAAAGGTCACCAAACCCAACAAATTGCTGCCTTCATTCTTGAGGGTGAGAAAGGTGTCCATTTTAGGCCACTTCTAATATCATTATAAATATAACTTCTCCAGCCAGTTCATTTCTGGGGGGAAGCTGAGATGCCAGTATGCGATTATGGGTAAATATCAATTCATAGTAGCAGCTGCCACTTGGGAACCAGTATGATCAAGCCCTAATCCTAACTGGTGGTTCAAATCAAACTGCTGTCACTGATAATGTGTATGAAAATCCTTGCTTATTGCCAAAAGACAAGAGTGAGTTATGCAAAACAAGAAAAATAAATAGCCACAAACCAGCCACAGTCCCCTACACACGTTTTCCCACTTTGGAAAAGATAAAAGAAGAAACTACACGAGGCTGATATTGAGCAAACAACTTAATTCACCAATTCACCACTTGAAGGCATTCAGATATTGTGGGGATGTGGCCTGCATAAAAATCATACATAAAATAAGACAAGAAAATCTTCCTCAACTCTTAATGGATACAGTTTTCATTATTTCTTTATTTCATTACATGCTTAGTCGTAATCATGTGCAGATCTAGATAAAAGTTGCTTGGATCCAGGCCACAGATAAGATTTGTGCTCATCAGTTACTGATACCCTGTCCAGCTCATGTCTCATTTTAATTTTATTGTCTTTTATCCCCATTTAGCCAAAATTCTCTTTTTTTTTCCCCCTGAAGAGAAAAAAAATCAGTTGTTAATAGGAAAAGGGAACGTACAAATTTTCATTCCACAGGCGTTTCTCCAGCAAATTTGAAACTGGAAAACAGGTGATTGCAAACCTTCAATGTAGTTACTTTCAATAAATTCTAAACCCAAAATAATTTATAAGAATAAATATACAATAAAATCATTGAGCTGAGTAAAAAAGTAATTCATGTTCATACCATGCTCCCAAGAGACTTCTTGCCATTCAAGTTTTCCTTAAATTAACTTCTTTTAAGATGTTTCTCCAGCTCATCCATACAGGAAGCACAGAGATTTTGTGAACCTTGTTCTCCTAACCCATCTCCCTAACAAACAACTAGGATTTTCAACTTCCAGTGACATTTAGTCTCTACTTACTTTTCCTGGCCCAAAATTAATTGTCTTCTGTCAGAAGGGGACTGTGTATTGGTATGTTTAAACCCAGATTTCTGCTTAAAAGCACTGATGTACCCTGTCTGTTGTTCAAAATGTTCTTCTTCTTCTTAGTACTAAGCTTCTCTTCATCACTTTTAAAAGGGTTATTGAACATGGGCATAGTTTTAAAAGAGTGATGTTGCTCAATATTTAAAATAAAATATTAGGACGGATATATTTTTGAGCAGCAATTTATGCCTTAATAAAGCATCGTGGTATTGAAGTTCTGAATAAACTGTAAATGATGGAACCTTCTACCTATGGGATGATGAAAATATAAAAATATATCAAGATTTGGTAGCTTTTGGATCAATAGATAATCTTTCCACCTGTCTCCTGGAGGCTAAATTATTCGAAACAGCAGTGAGAGTGTCCTGAACATGCAACATTTAATGTGTTAGGAGACTCAGCTTTCCCAGATAGTCTGGCTTATACATAAAGGAGAGGAATGTGTGAAAATAGTGTTTCCAAAGCTTCTTCCATAGTTTTAGGCTATTATTGTTGTTGTTGTTGTTGTTTATGACGATGGTGATGTTATTGTCAAATTGAAACACTGAGCTTCTAAATGGTGGCCTTTAAAGGAAAGAGATAACAACACTCTCTAACATCAGTTGTCCAGTGGAGTGGTGCAGGGTGCTGCTGCATCGAACTGGTCGGGTTTAACATCCCAAGATGTCCAGTGCCTTATCCATTAAGCCACGGTGGCCTCTAAAAGCAGAGGTTATGGGTTCGAGCCCCATCTTGGCATGTTAAACCTGACCAGTTCGATGCAGCAGCACCCTGCAAAAAGTTGGCTCCGCACAAACCAGTAAGAAACCAGGGCTTGGGGAAATGGCGGGAAAACCTGGATGAAAGGCGGGAAAACCGTGAGGGGGAAGAAGGGACAAAATGGAGGACGGTGAGGGCAAAACAGCAAGGATAACCGCCATGATGGCGTAACTACAGCAACTACAAGGAACGTGTAAAACTGACAAAAACTGGTATCAGATAATTCTTCTGCAGTCCATAACAACATGTATCCTGATAAGAAAAGTCCAATACCACTCCAGGGAGTGGTAAGTCTGATTCTTTTTAAGGCAAGTCCGATACTACGTCCTCCTCGGGAATGTAGTAAGCTCCGCGATTTTTCCCGGTTCCACCGGGCCCTCCTCATAGGTCCATCTCGTGAAGTGCCTCTTCCAGGCTTCGTATCCTCTGCTGCTCCCAACAGAGTGGAGTTCTGTCTGTGACATTCTGTTGTGGGCCTGCAGTTGCTGCACTTTTTGTGTTTCTTGGCCCTCCGTCCCCTTCTTTTATAGGTCACTATTGTCAGCCTTGTTCAACTGGCATTGATTTTAATTTTTCTTAAAATAGAACGCTCAAAATACTGGGTTTGCATCTCACACAACTCTAAGTGATCCATACTAACTTTTCAATACAAGGATATTTGTTACAACAGCATCTCTTTTTATATTAAGCATTTTGGTAGTAGCAATTTTATCTGTTTCAGGTGCTGAATTTTAAGCTCTGCGATTTCCACATTGGTGGTGTCTGGAATTATTCAGCACGATCGACACAGTTCCAGTCTGGAGCATCTTCTTCCAAGTCTGACCATATCTCATCCAAAGTGCACTGTGTCTCTGGGCTGGTTGGCCTACTTGTCCTTGTGTTGATTCTGTGATACTCTCTGGGGTTAGAAAAGCATGTCCTGTTAAGTACTCAAGCTGATCAAAACAGTTCTGTAATGAGAAAACCATGGGATATCAATGCCCTTCATAGTTGTGATAAATATTTGGGAAGTTTTATATTTTATTCTAACAGTATAAACTGTGAACAGCCCGTGAAAAGAAGGAAAGGAAGGAGAGCAAAAAGGTCTTTTTTCAAGAGGAAAAACAGTGCTATATCTTAGCAGAGATCATTCTAGCAGATGCTGAAATTTCTTACCATCCTTAAGTACTTTTTGTTATTAATGTATTACTTTTCCTAACTAAATGAAGTCCCAGTCATAACTAAATCTTATAACTTAACTGTGAGGCTTTTCTGACTTTGCTTAATATAAAGAGGAGGAGGATTGTCTTCCATTCTTGTTTTTGTGTTCTGTTTTGTTGACACTGGTTGCAAACTGTAGGCGTTTTCTAGAGCAATAGGACAATCCATACCTAGATTTCTTGTACGTACCAGGCACGGATGTGTTGAAAAACTCCACAACTTCTCATGCCAGGTGGCAAATGAGGCTTTAAAATTATATTTGGGGAGCTGGATCCTTCATTATGGGATCTGGAGAGGGACTGCAGCCTTGAGGAGCAATGCAGTGGCAGACCCACTCCTGACCTGGGGCACTCTGCAGCCAGCACAGCCCCTGGTCAGGATCCCATGGGAATTAGCTCATCCTGAGCAACTGAGAATAAATCAAACAGGCAGGGAAAAGCTCTAAGGAAATTAGAATGGAAGTGACACAGACTGAGAAAATTGTTTGAAAATATCTCAAATGCAAGCAGTATGCAAATGCTGTTAATGGTCACAAGAAATCAGGGACTTGATTAATATATTCTCCTGTAGCAAAGTTCTCCTCATTACACTATGAATAGATGTAATTCTGTCCATAGGGACTTTGAATACAGATATTTTGACATTCAAGGACTTCTGTGCATTTCTCCTCCTTCTCTTTTTAACCCAATGCCAGCAGCAATTTTTGCTTCCTTTTTAGCCCGAAGTATCTTTCTTCTCTTTGTGAAAAAAGATTAACAGAGAAATGGCAAAAGCCTCAATATTAAACTTTTGCAATTTTTCAGGAAACCACTAAATTCCTTTCTATCCCTTGTAGGAATGAAGTCCAAAAAATTCTCACACAGCAATAATATAAGAGTATTTAAGGACTTAAATAAATAAACTTTAATAAACTTATATTTTCAGCACAGAGCAGATGGTGTTTGACAGACCTCCCTGAAGCTGTGTAGCATCACATGCCATGCTAGTTATTTTTCAATAATGTGATTTAATAAACAAATTTCTCCTTCTTTGAAATCATATGGTGAAGAAGAGGTTTTGTATACAAATTAAAAGACAGTAGCCATTTTATAAGTAACAAGTGAAGGACACCTAAAATTTGTGGCTAAGTAAAAACTGTACAGGACACAAGACTACATCCATATTTGTGTGTGTTAATAAAATATAGCCATTTAGAGAGCTCAGCGGGATCACTGTCCACTTGGTTTGGTAGCCTGTTTTCCAGCACAGACTGGTCCATCCCATTTAGCATCTCAGACAGCATGTAGGCATGATTTGGGCAATTGCACAGAGCAATTGAGAACGGGCTCTTTTCTGTTTTGGAGGGAGAAGGGACCGGCCAGATGGATATTGACAGTTTGTGTTGTGTGGCCTGAGGGTCACAGAAGGGTTCCCAGTTGTTTTGTGTTTCACAATAGATGTGCCTTGAGGGCCACTGTTTATGTGAACTCTATTTATTTAAAACTAGATTTGAAAAGTTACAGGATAAATTTGAAGAGAGGAGTAGGGGAGGTTCTAGATGTAGTCTACTATGGACCTGCTCTCAATGAGAGTTTCCTCCTGTTAGCAGTACAGAACACCCAGATTTGGAACCTCAGTTATGAACTTTGAGGTCAGCCTTGAAATTTCTACTTTTTTTCCAATGACCAGGAGCCTTTTCTCCTGAATGGTGCAGTTTATAAAACGCTTCATTTATTCAGTGTCACCATATCCCATAGCTGAATACCCTGGAAAAAGCCCCAAGTTCCTGTTCAAGGACAACTTTTTGACTCCCTAAATGGGTGCCAAGCATTAATTGCTTGACCTCCCTGTGTTGGGGGTGAACACAAAATTTATCTGCCCTGCATGAGATCAGTGAAGAAGAACTAGCTGTTTTCTTTGAGAGGTGTAAAATACCATCCCTACTTTAAGTGTCAAGGTGTTTTCTCTTTGATTATTTATATTACGTTAATATTCACAGCAATTTCCCCCAGTTTAGGAAATAATTCCCTGATTTTATTGAAAAGAAAAAAGAAAAAGTCAATCAAAGGTTATCTGAGCCTTAGAAAAAAAAAGTCTTTGCATATTTCCTGTGGTTATGGATCTTTCTAAGCCAGGCCATTAAAGCTTAAACAATGAGAAGGAAAAGAAGAATTTAAACAATTGTAAAAAAATTGAATTATTTGACTGGGAAAATAAAGCATCCCAGGACACTAATGTCACCAAGGAAACTTGCTTCAGCAAAGGCACAGAGCACAGCTGGAGTAATTTTCTTCTTTTAAGTTTTCTTAAAACACAGCTTTGTAGTCTGACTAACTCAAACCTGGCTGAGACTGGCTTATCTGGCAGTCCCTGTTGAACCATTCCAACAGCCAGGAGAGGCTTCCTATACCAAACTTATCTGCCTCAGCTTTATTGTGAAATTCAGCTTGAAAAGCAGGCTTTGATTGTGTGCACATATGACAGCTGCTGTCTTGAACAAAATACCAGGGACTGAATTCAGGACATCTAAAACTAAAAGCCTGTGCTGACACTGCTTAGGCTAAAGAGATGTAGTTCTTCAGCTGGGGACCAGAAGAACTCAGTCAAAGGATGAACACAAGAAAAGTGAGATAAAAATATCAGCGGGTGACACAGATGCCTCCTCTTGTGTGACAGCAAATGCTTTCTCTCTCTGTTTTCTGGTGTCAATTTGTATGATTAACTCCAGAATTTGTAATGGATTCTTTTTAGAAAGCTAAGAGGTAAATTTATGTTTTGTATTAAATTCTGGTGGCACTTGATATTGTTGTGTTTGAATTTCCAAATGAAAAAAGGGGATGGGTTTTTGCAGATTTCTAAAGGATCATAAAAGGTTTGGCCTCATGTCATAATTGGAATTACAGGCAATAACAGAAAGCAGGCGTTCTCTGGGATGAATGCTTAAAGCAGAGGCTGGAACAGAGGCCACTTGCCAATGCAGGGCTGATAACCATGCAGCCCATGTGAGAGATCACTATTGAAAGGGTATGTTTAATCCCTGTCCCACCCCAAAAGTGACTTCTCAATAGTTTCCAGAAAAGTATGCTATTAGGCTCAGCTGGAGAGAGAAAATCGCTCTTAATCATATGCAAGGAACAATTCTAAATAGGAATATTTGAAAACAGCCTTGGGAAGGAAAGAGTACTGCCAGGAAGAATGGAAGATCATTTTGATTCTTGATGAAAAGCTTTCAAACAGAGTTCAATGTGTAAGAGATGTGACAAATCTTTAGAGAAGCAGCTTTCTCTTAAGAGAAAGGTAATGCAGCTAACAAAGTCACTTAATGCTTTTGGTGCCATTGAACCTAAAAAAGTATTTTTTCCCCATTGGTTATGAGCCACAAAAAGCTTTTTTCCCCTTTTTTAATCTCCGTGAAGAGTTTTGCTTTGAGACTTCCTGCAGGAAAGTGTTTTAAGTGGAATTCTTCTTTATACTACACCTAATGTCTGCCAATACGATTCCTGCTATAGGCATCGGGACCATTTTCCTTCTGTCCTCAAGCTGTGTTGGTGCTTATTATCATGTTTAACATTCCCAGTGCCTGTCAGGATGGAGATTAGAAACTCTTAATATTCATTTTATAGTGAAAGGTCTTGCCAGATTTTTTGAGTATTAACTATATAATATATGCACATAATTTAGTGGTGGAAAAGTTCTGAACTCTCTGGTGAGTCACCTTAATCTTTGTTCTTATCACTTTAGGATTGTTTTTAAATAATTTTCTATGCCTCCCTCACATAAACATGTTAAAAACATTACTTTGGAAATAACAACTTGATGGAAGCAAACAAAAAAGATGCACAGGGTTCCTTTGATAAATCTTTGCTATTTTTTTTAAAAAGGTGTAGATTTGTATGGTGTATTTTTCTCTAACATTAAAATTTTGGATTTTTTTTTAACAGACTGGAAGGAAGGAGAAAGGGGACCCACTCAACATTGCTATTGACAAGATGACTAAGAAGACACGAGACCTTCGAAGACAGGTAAACTATGCTTTCTGTAATGCTTCTTGATTTTCCAAGGAAGTCATAAGCTTTTCCTTTTAGGACTGGTTTTGCCACTTGTAGAGGTGTAAAGAATTTGTGTCCTTATTTAGACATGACACTACATAACCCATGACATTAAGGAAAGTAGTAGTATTTCCTGAGACAAAAAAAAAGGGGGAGAGTGGTATGTATTCCAAGTGTAACCCCCAATGTCCTACTGTGTGGGAGGGTGGGCAGATTGGCCAGACCTTCACTGCCTTTGCAGCCCAGCAACCTAGTCATAAAAACACTGCCATATGTGCTTATTTGTATTTATTTGAATACTCTCACAGAAATAACAGGAAAGATGAGCAGAATATGAAAAAAAATTATAAGAGCAAATATTTTCAAAGAAAACTTCCAGGGAACTGTGTTAAATAAAGAGCCTGTGAAGATGTATAGAGGCCTAATAAATAAGAAGTTGCCAAGAGAGGTGTTGGATTCTCAATCCCTGCAAACATTCAAGTCCTTTAAAGGTCCCTTCTAACCCAAACTAGTCTATGATTTTATGAATGACTGTAAAACATAGTTTAAACCGTAAAAGTTGACTTTCTTATATTATGTTTATCATTGTGTTTGGTAATAAGACTCAAAGATAACTTGAAAAAGCTTGAGATGGAAAAGAATAGAAGGGAGACTTCCAAAACAATGGGAGAAATCCTCTATAGATTTCTCTTTACACATTTAAATTAAGGCAGGGTGGATTGCCTCCTGTTATCTCTTTTTTTACTCCTTTTGAGATGGTCCCAATTCTGCATTTTCTGTAATTAATATTATTATTATTAGCAGTAGTATTAGTAATAATAGAACAATAACAATAACATTAACAATTATAATTATAATAATAATAACAATAACACTAATAAAATTATGTGATCAATCAAAGATTGCCTCAGTGAAAATGATCCCTAATCTAGAAAACTGCACGACCAAGCACGGACTTAAATGTGCCTTCAGATGCCTATTTGCAATGTGATATTTTCAGAAAGAGTGGCCCCTGTAGGCATTTTGAAATCAGTGCTCTGTACTTCTAAAGCTCAGTTCATTTCAGCTCTTCCTTAACTCTCGGCAAGTGTGTTTGAAGATCATATTTTCAGAGCTTATTTTTTCCAAATAATAAACCTATTGCCATGGACTTACAGACAATATGAATCACTGGCTCTCCTATATAAAGCCTAAAATCACATCTGCTGCTCAGCTAATGACAGAAGAATGATCTCTGCCGTTCTGACCTCCAGATTTGTGGGATCCTGGATTCTGCAGTGGAGCTGATACCATGTGTTGCCTCCCACCTCTGTTCTTACTGCTTCAAGGAAGTAGCAGACTAACACATGAGTTGCTGTTCTGTGTGAGGCTCTCAGCAGTTGCCTGAATTACTCATCTCTCAAGCCAAATTTACTCTGAAACGTGATATAAAAATGGCACCTTTCTTAATAAACTGTCTGCTTCTCATGTATATTCAGCCCCATGGAATATTCAGTCTCAGAAAGGTTGGAACTTTGTATGTGGGTAAAGTGAAGCACATATGAAGCATTTTTCTGCTTGGAGATGAACCTTTTAATATGGTTGCTGATATTTATGAAAGTTTATCACGTAGGTACAATGTTTATTAAATCGTGGCAGTTGCTAGTAAACTAATCAAGATTAGATCATAATTGTGCTGGGTTTTGCACAAACATAGGGGAAGAAAGTCTCTGCTTCCCACAGTGTGCATTCTGACTGTAAATCATTGTCCTTCAAAATCATCATCAGTGTTCTGCTTCATCAGATGCATAATCAGCAGCATACCTGTGTGTGTCTGCCTGGTACTCTCCCTGCTGTATTTCAGAGTGTAAGTGTGAGGTTTGGTTTAATGGCTGGGGAGAGAGGCTTGAAGATGAAGATGAAATGAGCCACAGTTGAGATTACAGAGTTACACTATTTCAGTCTTTCTATTTTGAGCTAAATCGTTGGAGAGACAACCAACTTTGAATACCATAATGCCTTTTGTTCTAATGAATCCCTTTTAAAGCTTGCTTTTCAGACTTTTGAAGCTTAATGTTAACACCATAAAACTAGACAAGCTACAACATACGTTACGGTGATGAAGAAGATATATATATTTCATTTGGTAGTCAGGCTCTCATGCAAGTCTGTAGTAATCACCCATCTAAGACTGATTTTCCTTTCTCTCCCCAGGTTACTTAGCTCTTTATTTCTGAGATTTGATTTCATTATCCACAGAACATGCAGACATGTGAAACGATTGGAGGTGGAATGCACGGTGCTAAAATTCCGCCTCACAATTTACAGTCACTTCAATATTTCTTATTCTGATGGAATTACATCTTTTAAACTCATCATTTAAACTCTCCAGGGCATTGGGAAACTATTATGGAGATCTAATTATATGTCTTACTATAAACTGACAGTAAGAACATCAACCTAAGTCAGACCGAACAAGTTCTTGGAAGCAGACACATCTCACCAGCCCAGAGCTTATTGCTGCCATTCCTTACTTGATTTTCATAGAAGCAGAGTGGTTTGGGTTGAAAGGGACCTTAAAAATCATCCAGTCCCCCCCCTGCCATGGGCAGGGACACCTTCCACTAACCCAGGTTGCTCCAAGCCCTGTCCAACCTGGCCTTGGACACTTCCAGGGATCCAGGAGCAGCCACAGCTTCTCTGCCCAAGCTGTGCCTGGGCCTCTCACTCACAGGGAATAATTTCTTCCTAGGATCTAGTCTAACCCTGCCCTTTGTCAGTTTGAAGCCATTCCTCTTTGTCCTGTCACTCCTTGTCCAAAGTCCTTCTCCAGTTCTTTCGGAGCCCCTTTAGGTGCTGGAAACTGCTAGAAGGTCTCCTGCTCTTCTCCAGACTGAACAGCCCCAACTTGCTCAGCCTTTCATTTAGAATAAGCTGGAGAATGCACAGAGTTCTCTGTCTGATAATAACTTGTGCCAATTGGTCAAATCTGGGGGTCTTTTTTTTCGCCCCGGTATGTGAGTCTGTAGCTAAAAAAAAAAAAA
>VXBX01009825.1:379700-420761 GCA_013400415.1 Scytalopus superciliaris | reverse complement strand
AAAAAAAAAAAGGACCAAAAAACCCCACCCAAAAGCCAGGGGAGGGGGAAAAAAAAACCAAACCCAAACTGAAAAAACCCACCAGAAATGTATTTCAAGAAAACTTCTGCTGAATTTCTGTTGATGATAGTTTTACGTAAAGAAACTTACAGTGTTCTGTATTGTCAGCTAGAGACTGACCTGTAGGCACATCAGCTAAAGAAACTTAGAGAAGATTGGATTCATAAAGATGGCGTCAAATTTTGATATTTATTATCAATAATACGGTAGCACAAGGTAGGGAGCACAATAAAAGTGGAGCAGAGCATAGTTGTTTCCCAAAGACTTCTGTGATTTTTGTCTTCCTGAGGGACTTATGAGCAATGGCAAAGTACATAGAATTTAATTTCCAAATGGGATTTCAATATTGCGTTTGTTTCTTAATTGACATTAATTTTGTTCAGTAACACCATTTCTAAGTGTTATGAAATGTCTTTAATGTTACTTTCTGCTTGTAGAAAGCAGCCAGAAATATAAAAAGGTTTGTTTTCACTTTTTACTTTGTAGAAATTACTGCAAATGAGAAGAAAACAATGCAAAGTAGAAATAAAACAAGAGGAAAGACAACCAAAAAACCCAAGTATAAAAGCCAGGCTGTGATCTTGCTGCAGAGAGGGCTTTTTTGAAAGGCATGGATAATAACTGATAGTATCAGATATCAATCATCTCTGTCCGTGGGGCAGGATCCATTTGTGCCTTGGAGTGGCTCTTGGAAAGGATGATGAGAAACCCATTTTTGCAGAACACGATCAATTTTTAATCTTGTTTCAGCCATCGTCTGGCACTCCACTAAACAGGTGTCCCCAAGAGCTGTCATCAGCTCTCATTGGGCTAAATCTCTAGGTCTTAGAGAAGCTGATGATAATATTTAGTGTGCCACCCTATTCCTGCTGCTGGGGTGGGTGGGAATGCAAGTGTGACACTGGTGGCATTTCCTTTGTTAAACCTTTGAAGCTTATTGAATCTGGCTGCTTTTAAGTGAAGTTATGCACATTATGATAGTGAGGATAACTTCATTAAGGGCTTTCATAGGCAATTTCCTTCCCATTTTGACCAAATAGCTATTTAAACACCCCCAAACAGCTTTTTCCTCAGTTTTTTTTAATTTACTGTATTTATATAAAAAACCCATAAAGCTCCAAAAGCCACTCTACTTGATTTAAATATTTCAAGAGACCCTGACCCAGTACATGAAGCTACACAATGTGTTGTGGTCCTCGATTTAACCTGGATGTATGGTTTATTTATTTAGTCTATTATTTTGATCCTTGTTTATTACCCTTGTCTTTCTCACACCTTCTTTGCATCAGACCTTCTAGGCTTGCAGTTTTGTGATGTTTTTGGCACTTTACAGGCTTCTTTAATTTTAATAGGATTATTTTTCCAAGTCCTAACCCTCTTTTTCTCTACCGGGCTAACCTCCTACAGACTTTCCCCTCTTTGTTCCTACATGTAATTTCCTGTTCTGCAATTTCATCCTTCCACATTCACCTTATCACAACTCTACCCTCCCAGGTTATACAGAATGCAAAATCTAATGTCTTTCACTTCTGGGTTATTTGACTTCACTAATGCTCTTTACTGTCAATTCAATCCCTACCTGTATTTCTGTTTTTCAAGCATTTTTTATGGGAATCTCTGTACTACCCTCTGTCTGTTAATGTCCTGTATAAATATTGCTAGAAATAATAAATATTTAGTATTATCCCAGCGCTGCAATCAGAATTTGTTTTTTAGTGTTCTATCCAGACATGAAAGAGAGAGTTCATGCCCTAATAATATTCATGTGTTTGTGGATATCTTTCCCCCATATATATTTTTTTTTTCCTCTGCTTTTATGTAGCTTCATTAATATTGTTAGAAAGCCCAAGGGTTGCTCTTGCCAAAAAAATTTTTTTGAAAAGGTGGCATAAAAATCTGTATTTCAGGAAAATTGATAAACCATCCACCCCACTCCCTCAAAAACAAACAAACTTAAATCAGTGGGGACTAAGTATTTAAGTACTTGGTAAGTTGGTTCTTCTGTGCTTTGGGCCATTTAAGTGAACGAGGAATCCTTTGTAGTGGCCTATGATTAGGAGGAATGTTTGTGTGTGTGTGTGTCTTATGGTCTTTCAAATTTCTGCTCCAAAATTGTCACTTCAAGTTGTTTTATATTAGTAAATTCACCCCCAGTCTTCTCCTGATTAGGGAAGTTTCTCTTCAGAGAGAAGAAACTTCACACACAGAAAAATATATTAAGAAGTTCAAACTGAAAGAGAGCAGGGTTAGATTAGATATTAGAGAATAAATTCTTCCGTGTGAGGGTGGTCTGACACAACTTGCTCAGAGGATCTGTAGCTGCCCCTGGATCCCTGTGAGTGTCCAAGGCCAGGTTGGACAGGACTTGGAGGAACCTGGTCTGCTGGAAGGTGTCCCTGCCCATGGCAGGGGATGGAATTAGACCAACGTTTTGGTCCCTTCCAACCCAAACCATTTTATGATTCTATGAAGTATTATCCATCTTTATAGCAGCATTTCTTCCTGAGTTTTTATCTTAGACTCAAATCTTAAATATTTTGTATTAAATATATTCCAGTAATCTATAGTTTGAGTGTCCAAGTGTGATACAAGCTTTAAATGTTCATCATTTTGCTGTTTAATCCATCAAGACAGGACTGATGGTGTTAGTTTACACATGCCCCAAGGTATAATTTTTTGGTCACCTTTTCATGTGGCATCGTTTGCAGAATTGACTGGGACTTTCTCTTTAGCACCAAACTGCAGAAGCTTGTAATGGTCACTGCCTTATTCTCCAGAACTCAATTTCACAGCACGTTGAAGGTGACACACTTCAACTGCAGTGGAGAAGGCTTTATTTTCATCCCTTTCAATTAAATTAATACCTGTTTGGGAGTGCTCTGCAGGTGCAAACTGGAGTTGGGCTGCAATGCACTTGAAATGGAAAATGGTGAATAAGGTGCTCCTTGGTAAACTTTTGTTACAGATACTGCCAGGCTTTATAAAGTTTAACAATCTGTCAGAGTCATTAATCTCCTGCTGTGACTTTACCTTCCAGTGTCAGGATTAGACATTTAATTCTGTACTAGACTGTAATCAGCACAGAGACATTTTGGTTCTAAAATTGTTATGTAGCCATGGAAAACATCATTTTGGTGGGCATTTAACCTCTTTGAGCTCAATTATAGCTGTGAACCGACAATGATAAGACAGCCCTGAACAGTGCTTAGAACAGTACAACACGATGCTATCAAAAACAGCAACTTGACTGTGCACCATAAACTGTCTAAATTGACTGAACTGGAAAGACATAAAACCTGCCTTGTGCTACACCATTCGTTACTTTTAAAAATATTTGCAGGTCTTGATGCTTTCATTCTATTTTATTTTTTTTAATTTTTTGTCGTTATTGGCTAGCATGGCAAAATTATTATTCTTTTAGCTATCTGTTCATTAACAAAGTTTTCTCTGTGACAAAGTGAATTAAGCAAGCCCTTAATTTAATGTGCTTCCTTCTTTAACAAATGAAGTTTCATGTAGTGCAAACTACCCACGCTTTGAATTCACCTCTAGCTTAAAAATTCAGTGGGGGGGGCCCTAAAGCATTGTCTTATGAGTAATAGTTTGTGTCATAATATTTACATCAGGATGCAGCACAAATTAAGGCGTTGCAGAGACATTTGCTAATGTAGGTACGTGCACGAGCTCTCATGCTGGTTTTGGAATAAAACATGACATGCTTTTGCTGCTTGTTTTATGAGCGTTTAAATTCAAGTCACAGATTTCTCTCATTCCCTTCTAAGCTGATGTTACTTGTATGTAACAGTGAAATCTCTGGATGCACAAGCCACCACTTTGGCTGGACTTTGCTGCAATTTGCAGAGGAACATACAAGATTAGTTTTCCAGTATTTATCTTGATGAATAGCCCTAATTGGATCAAATAGACTGTAATGGTGAGCCAATACTTTTAAATATCTTGTCTTGTGTACCATTAATATTACCTTGTCGTGTATCCATTTGAGCTAATGTCTTGCCTTCACATTCCTGTCACACTTAACAAATGATTTTGTCAAGTCATTCTTTATAGCTTGTGGTGAAGGATGGCAAAATTTGTGGTCTCCTGCGTACATAAAACCCGTTAACTACACCTTTCAACTGCAATGCAAGGGTGTCCTAAAACTCAGATAACAAATTTCTAAAGAAATTATAACACATGTTTACAAGAGGGGTCAAAAATATGCTGCTGACATCCATGATTAGCACAGCAGAGGGAAATGGAATTCATTAATTTTGTATTTATCAAACCTGTGACAGTGAGAATTCAGATTTTTTTCAGCTGCTGCAATTATGAACCTCAGAAGGCAACGCACAGTTGCCATTGGAAATGAGCTCTCCATTTAATTCATAAATTTTGATTCAGATAGAACTCTACTGTATATTTGCTGTGTTAAACCCCAGGTTGCTGGTTAGCTGATGCTCTTGCTGTCCTTTTTATTGATTTCTGGTATGTGGTTGTACACTGAAGATACTTAATACTGATGAAAATAAGCTGCTTACTCAAACATCCTCAGACTTTCCACAGAATTCCATGGGACATATTGTTATAGCCAGGTTTATAACACCACTTAATTGATTAAAAAATGTATTGCTTGTTCATTGAATAAAACCCTTTGGAGCAGATATGTCCTTATGGAAGGATAGAAACAGAAGTGTGTCAGTGTTCATTTAGCATTTAAAGTAAGTTTTTTCAGTGCAATCAATGGTCAGTAGGTTTTACTGGCACAGTTTGAACTTGAGGAAATGGATTTTCTTAAGGATTTTTCACTGAGTGTGAGATGGAAGCCACATGGGATTTCCAAAATTTTTGTGTGTTCCTTTGGAATTGCTACCATTTGGCCTGTTTTGGTGCAATGGGCATCAAAGTCTCACTGTAGGTACACAAGTAAGGCATCTGACTTGGGAGCAGAGTTTCCCAGAAAATGCTGGGAGATGAACATCTGCAGAGAGCCATTAAGCAAATTCATGATGCACCTTCTCTGGCATTATCTCTCCCTTAATGTTGGCTGCAGGTGAAACCCTTCATTTTAGCAGGGAATCACAGAACATCCTGAGTTGGAAGGGACCCCCAGGGATCATTGAGTCCAGCTCCTGCAAAGGACAACCCCAAGAATCCCACCATATCTGAATGTTTAAGTTAGAGGATATGGTTTGAAAGAGCTTTTAAAGTAAGAATAATATAAGAGGCAGCAAGTGGATAGCAGCAGATTGAGAAAAAAAGAAAGAGTACCAGATGTAAATGTAATAGGTGGCAGCAAACACACACCAGCTTCCTAACTCTTGGCAGGTCTCTAATATTATTCTTCTCTTCTTTTTGTTTGTTTTTTTTTTTTTTTCCTCCCCCTGTTTGTGTGTGTTACTGACTTAGCTATTCTCAGTCCCTTTAATCATTTTAAAAGTGTAAAAAAAAATTCCAGGTAGAATCTGATTAGAATTAATTTTTCAGGGGAATTGAGAATTGCTGGTTTTAATACATTGGCTGCTGTGGTTGTGATAGAAATAAAAGGAACACCTCATGCAAACACATACATGCTATTTTGCTTTGCTTGTTTTTACTGCACCACTCAAGGATTGAGCGAAAATATTCAAAGTTAACTTTGCCCTTATTCCAGTAGAGCTGAGAATTGCTGCCATCAGGCAGCAAATGCATCCTGGATGGTGTATTTACAGTGCCTAACAATATACCAGTTTTCAGTACCATTGGGTGTTTTGATGACACCTTGTCTGGCGAAAGCTTTCTTGTGTGGACTGCAAAATAGAGAAAATTACCTTTCTGGATGTTTCATCTAAATAAAAATGCATGATTTAAGGAGACTGATGGCTACCCAGGCCTCCAGGCTGGATAGCTCCCAGCTTGTGTTCGAGTCCACAGTTTTCATTCTTAACAACCAAAAATCTGAGAAAAGCATACTGAAAATATTTCTGATCCACAATCCTACAGAGCAATTTTGCTTCCAGGAAGAATTATTTAAGATTTCAGTCATCTTTCTGGCTGTCTTTCAAATTTTAGTGAAGTTTGATACTAATTAGTGGTTAATAATAAGGTAGTGAAGAAGTTAGTGGCATCATTCTTGCAGTAATATTGTTTCAAACAGATGTTTTTATGAAGTAACAGGTGTTAAATCTTCAGTAACTTGTAGGATGTGGGTTTTTCTTTCCTTTTTAATAAATTGTAGTATGTCTTCTAATCTGCCTGGAAAATGTGTAAAAGGGTTTTCTGCTTATACCTGTTGAAGTTATATGAAAAAGAATATGAAGCATGAGGCATCTGCTACACTAAATACCAATTATTGCATAGAATACTATTCAGTGCAGGAATTAGAGAAGGCTTAGGAATATTCAGGTTAATATTTTTAATGGTTGCTTGAAGTTAAGCTCCTTAATCCATATTTGGCTTTTAAGTGAGCTGAACTGTTTTTCCAAGTAGTGTGGAGCTTTCAGTTTCATCAATTTGCAATGTCTTATGCGGGTGATCACCATCATCCTGTATAGATCCATTCAGTCCAGTAGGACTAGATGTATGTCAGCACAAATTCCAGGAGGGTTTCACAGAGCCTAGGCCCTTCAAGTGTTTAATTTTGTGTGCTTGCTGGAAATATTTAACCTGGAGAAAAGAAAGAAAAAAATCCCAAACTCCCATACAGTGCTGTGAGATGCGACACGTCAATGCTTCAATACAAGTGGCCAATGAATAGTGGGAATGGATGTGGATAATTCTCCTTTATTTACTGGTCTGCTCTCCTTTGTCACAGCTACGGAAGGCAGTGATGGATCATATATCAGATTCCTTCCTGGAGACCAATGTCCCATTGCTGGTTCTCATCGAGGCTGCAAAAAGCGGGAATGAGAAAGAAGTGAAGGAGTACGCTCAGGTCTTCCGTGAACATGCCAACAAATTAGTTGAGGTAAGTGACCTTATTGACACAGCCAGATTTCCATCGTGCCTCTCCAGGAGAGGCAAGAAAAATGATATACTGCATGAAATGTTAGAGGTATCATTTCAGGATTTCTGATCAACTTTATCCCGGTGGTTACACACCAAATGCCTGGATGATGTGCAGGGGAAAACACGTGCTGGGTTTTAGTTCACCAAAGCAATTGAGCATGTGAAAAATGATATTTCCAGTATTTTCCATAAAAACATGTGCAACAAGAAGTAAATTTCAGTTCAGCTTTACTAACAATACAATTGACCTTAATCTCTATGAAATAAAAAGCCAAATAGGTGCTTCACAATGCTAGATCTGGTCCTGGCCAAAGGCTGCACTAGACTTAACAGCTTGTCAGGTTGAACTAAAACAGGGAAAATTGCATATGGAGAAGTCATAGCCTTGAGAACACATAGTCTTGAAAGGTCTGTACATCATATATAAATATATATATTTATAGTATTTACTCTTTCTGAAGAGACATACTGTGTAAAGTCAACCAATGGTAATTTCAAGTCTTCAGGAATGATACTGAAATTGCTTTATTCTGCCATTAGGAGTATACAATATAATGATTGAAATCTTAGATCCTCATTGAATTATCTTCTATTAAAATTGTGCTAATATTCATCTCAGTTTGTTCTTCAACATACCAAAAACTATGAAAAAATGCCTGTATTCCTTTAAGACAAATACAGTTCAGTGATTTGCTTGATAATACTGTGTGGCATTATGGACTTTTCTGTACTAGCATTATTTTGAAGACAGTGCAACACAGTTTCTAGTTACACTGTGTGTTCTTTAGCAAAGGAAAATGGGAACTACTGATTTGACAAGTATTGAACTATACCTTTGAACGTCTTCTGTTCTTAAAGAAGGCCTCATCCTAATTCTGTGGTGCCTGAGGTGAAGGAAGGAGTAAGGGTTTCTTAGTTACTATTGACTAAAGCTTTGCTACTGCCTCCTTGTGACTGGAGCTGTGACAAGGAAAAAGGAAAGAGCTAGTAGGATAGAGGGAAAAAACAAACAACCCCAAACAAATTGAAAACCCCTCCACAATATTCATATTTATATTACATTGTCAGCCAGGGTTGTAGTCGTATATGCAATGAACATATGGGGTTAATATGGTAGCAGTCACTTTTGCCACTGATTTCCGACAAAGTGTTTCAATGACAGGTCTAATAGCATTATTAAAAAGTGAAAAAGAACTAAGTATTTATTTTTAAAAATATCATAAGAGGTAATGACATCAAGGGAGAAAAAATACCTTTTATGAGTGTAGTAAAAAAAACCACAAAACAAACAAACCAAAAACCCCCTCTGAAAACCATCTGCCAGAAAACCCCACAACACCTTTAACTGGAAGAAGAAAGAACCATAATGTGTGACACTGACAGAGGGAAGTTTAGGTTAGACTTTAGGAGGAAATTGTTCCCTGTGAGGGTGGGCAGGCCCTGGCACAGGCTGCCCAGAGAAGCTGTGGCTGCCCCATCCCTGGAAGTGCCCAAGGCCAGGCTGGACAGAGCTTGGAGAAACCTGGGCTAGTGGAAAGTGTTCCTGCCCAGGGCATGGGGTGGAATGAGATGAACTTTAAGGTCCCTTCCAACCCAAACCATTCTTTGAATCTGTGCTTCTATGAAACCCAATCCAAGAGCAGTTATAGTTGTAAACCTTTGGTTTTACAAACTTGACAGTACATTAGTCCCATATTTTAGACCAAACCAGAGTTTGGTTAATGATTTTTAACATTATGAGGTCATCTTTAGGTACCCCATCAACAAAGCAATGATGATAGTAGTAATAAATACCTTGGGCCTAATACCTAATATTTTTATTCCATTTAGGTTGTTCCAGACTATTAGAAGCAGATTCTTAGTTGATTCTTGTATGTCTGTGACAGCTGGTATTAGAATATGTCTCCATCATTACTCTTTTCCAAGGATGGGTTCTCTTACTTGGATCTTGCCCTTTTAGTTGTAAGGACTATTTCTGGTTCAGGTAAAAAGTATGTTGCAGAAATTAATTTGTAGTGCAAGTGTGTGAAAGTTCGGGTTGGCTCTCTGCCAACAGCCAAACCTCACAAGAAAGATTCCCCCCTCCCTCTCCTGAAACGGCAAAAAGCAGCAAGAGAAAATTGAAGGAATATATATATATTTACATATATTGAATTTATATACTAGGCACAACAAGACAGGGACCCCCAAACCCCCCCAGTAAGGGACAAGGGGAAGGGAAAGGGGAGAGGGAGAAAAAAAAGGGAAAAAAAAAAAACCAAAACAAATATATATATATATATACAATCTAAATTCAGAAATTAACTCAGTAAATAACAAATACAATAGTAAATTCAGTACTTTCCTTAAAAAGGCAGATTCTTAACCTTCGCCGCCGGCCCAGGCAAAACAACCCCCAGAGCAGGCCTCGCTGAACACAGATAAGCCAGGCCCAAACACCGGGAGCTCGTCAGCGTGCGAGCCCGAGAAGGAAAAGAAGCAAAAAAGGAGAAAGAACACCTCCTCCTTCGGTTTATATACACCTGATTACGTAAAGAGATGGGATGGAATACTTCCTAGATCTTGACCCTGGTTACCAAGGAAGGCCTACAAAAACAACCCATCACAAAGTGAAATTTTGAAACCCAAATTCTCTGAGGCTGCACAAGGAAATAAGTATTTGGAATAGATTTGTGTCCCTGCTACACGAGATTCTATCCCAAAAATAGTTTCATCATTTTTGCTTATTGGTGCACAATGGAATCTCAGCAGATGGGCTTCTATGGTTTTGTGGGTCAAGTATTTTGCAAATAGTAAAATGTGGTTTAAAGATGAGACATAATCAAGTGACTATGAAATGTAAGATCCTTTCCCAGGCACAGGGCCAGAATTGCTTGCTAATATATGCAAACACAGTTCCACTGAAGTATGTGGAGTTGCACTTACTCATGTGAGAGGAATTTGGCACTGCAATTTCAATACTGTGAAAACTCAGTAGTATTAATCAATTTCAAAATCAGAATTTGTATTTCTTGGATGTCTTATAAAGCTCAATAGAAAGCCTATCAAAAGGTCAGGAAAAAGTAATCCATGTTTGAATACTTCTTTGCACAAAACCTACATTTTTAAGATCCTGAGGAAAAGAAATGCAGTTCTTGATATTGACAGTTACAAATGGCAAAATTGTCTTTGCTTGGCCAATGCATTTTAAAAAATACATGCTGTAAGCATGAGGATTATAGAGGTTAACTTTCTTTTATGGTCCATATTTCAGAATACTTCAGTCTTCTATCAAAAACTGTATTCATGAGATATATATATATTTCCCCTTCCCCATCTCATAACATTAATAACCACAAAGATGAATTGTCATTTCTCTGGACATTCACTGACAACCATAGATTTGTCTATGTATTTTGTTGGAAACATAGAATACAGTGTCACTTTACTATAATGTAAATCATCCAAAGTAAATCAAATTGTCATACAGATTCTGGGGGTTAAAAATAACTATATAATAAAACAGAATTTAGATGGTACCACTCCAGGCTTGGAGGGCTGACTCTTTTCCTTTGAATCATTTTTCAGCAGTCACTTCTCAATTTTTCTCTGCCTTCTGAAGTTGAGGTTATAGAGGTTAGAGAAGAGATGGTGCCTTTCCAGGTCATGATCTTTACCTCATGAATCCCTCTAACGGTTTTTATAAAGTTATCTCTTAATAATGGAAAGTCAATAAATGCCTGAGTTGTAATGCCAGCTTCAGATGTGACCTTGGGAAGACATTTCTCTATCCAGGTACCTTCATTTGTACCATAAGGTTAATGACAGATAATTCTAAGACCTACCACACAAAGGCACTTGACTAATAAATCAGCTCAGATTTATTCAATGCATCTGACAAAGCACTATATGGCAGCTAACTAATTAATTTTCATTATTTTGTTTAGTAAAGCTTCCTTGGTTTAACTGTTAGGCCTCTGGAGTGTTTCTTGGAAAATTAAATTATTAAATCCAACAAATTTCCCTAACAGATGAAATTTAGTGTCCAGTCAGCTCTTAGGAGCCACGATAACAAGCTGTTCAGTTGAAATTCAGATTATAGGGCCTTAGTGGCTGAATCAGACTTCCCATCCTTACAATGTTGGATATGGGTCCAAGGGAGTTCTACTTGTTTGTTCAGTTTTGGGGAGTTTTAATGTTTTTATGGAAGGACTTCACCATTTGCAAGAGTTAAATACAGTTGCAATATTTTTCCTTGAGACTTACTTCTGACAAAATTGCCATGAAGGGACTTTTTGTTCTTCAGCATGAACTGATGCAGCACCAAACTTAAAGTATCCAAAAATGAACTTTTGAAAAGATGATGCCTTGCCAATTTTTGCGTGAATTGATTTTTATGAAGAATTTCATGGAGCTTACGTGTATCTATCGGTTTCATCTCATGCAAACTTACAGATTTCTGGAGACACGCCAGATAATCAAAGTTGTCTTCTGAGAACACTTGAACAGCGAAAAAACTGTGTTAGGCAATGGTTTATGGTGATTTAAAGTTGATATAGTGGAAGCAAATCAGTTCTATCACAAGGTTGGATGGCAATTTGTAGCAGATGAAATCTAACAGCAACATTTTTGCTGTTTTATAGTCCTTTTTGCCCACTGAGGTTGCAGGACCCTCTATTAACATTCTCCACTTTGAAGAGGATAATGGTATTACTTTTGGGAGTTTAGGGGTTTGGTTTTCGTTTTTCTTTTACAGTCTCAAGGGGGAAAAGAAAAGTGTTTGAACTTCTGTATGAGACACAATGCAGGCTACCCTTCATTTTCCAAGAGCTGTATTATTTGAAGACTAATTCAGACTGATTGCATGTTTTCCCATCAGAAATGTAGAAGCAGGCTTGCATACTGAAGACAGGAGGGAAAAAACCCTCTGTCAGTATGCACAGCCCACAAACAAGCAACTGGACCTGCTCAGTGACCCCTGATTACTTGATTTGGTAACGAGAGGAGAGGGAGGGAAAGTGTGAAAGAAAATTGTACTCTGATGGTTGACAATAAATTTAATCTAGATTTAAATTCTCAGCATTAATAGAACTAATATCCAGCCCAGTAATTCTTTTTTTCCTTTCCAGAAATATCTCTCAGAAAAGCCCACAGAGCATTTGGTTCATAAGAAATGCAAAACTAGACTTTCTCTTAGGGCGTGAAGATCATCTGTGTAAATCTGCAGTGGTGGAGTGCTGAGGGTTCAGTGTGGCACTCCAACTCGCTGCCAGGAGGTGCTGATGGTCTTCATGAGTAAATGATAGTATTTCACCTGTATATATTCATGTACTGACAGATTTTAAGACAGACAAAACCCATAGGAAGAAGCCTAAGAAAAAACATTGACTCATTTATTTCTGCAACTTTAGTTCAAGGAACAGAGAATGTTCCTGCTGATGTATTTCACAGATACTTGATTTATTAGGGCAGACAACTAGCTGTTTTCTTCTGATAATGCAGAAAAAGTGTCAATATTCTTTCATAGCTTCTGTATCCAGCTTCCAAACAATAATGTATACATCTTTGGGTTTCCTCTTACAGACTGATCATCTTTTACTCTTCTATTTTTCTTTTAGCTGTCATTAAGCTAGATAAGAAATACTGTTTAGAAGGTAGTAATCTGTGGTTCTAATCAAGGAGTGTTAAGAAGGTCATAGATTAGTTTAATTCAAGCTCTTCAAGTTGAGAGATTTTATTTCAAATTAAAGCTGTGGGCTGCCTTTGTGTCCTAGTGTTTCATCTGCTCACTTTAGTTTTAATTTCCATCCCAAGCCTTTCTTCCCTGTGTGGGCAACAGATGTTCTTAATTCCTAGTAAACATTATTAGTATATTGACATAGCTAAAGCCACAAGTCCAATTATTTGCAACGAGACAATGAAAAGCCTGAACTCTTGGCCTTTATTTCTTCTGAGTCCCTGTTGCTGCCAGATACAGTGTCCATCTCTCCACCTTGGAGCAGTGGGGAAGAATGTCTTTGAGGCAAAATGAACTCAAATTCTTTCAGGATAAGACTTTCTGGTGATGCAATGCCATGGGTGAACTCTTCATGCTGCCTTTTTTACTTGCTCTAACCACTGGATATTGGTAGTCCACTGGGACCTGTCCCAGTTTCACCTTCCAGCTTCTAGACCAACCCTGGAATGAAATCAAATTGCTTTGTAGAAAAGGTGAGGCACAGAATTAGCTGATCTCTGTGAGTTTTTGAGTCACCTGTGGACCTGTCCCTGAAGAAGGCAGGTAATTAAAGGAGTTGAGTACTCAATGTCTGCCTTTTCAAGACTGCGTTTGTCCCAAAGCCACCTCTGCCTTTAGGTCCATGTCTGAGGCTCACAAGGTCTGCTGTGGGAGGCAGATGCAGAATCTGTCTGTGATTTTCAGGCTGCAACATTAACACAGAAATTGAACAATTGGGCAATGGAGAACTTGAGTACAGCAGATGCTGATCCCTCAACATTGCCCTTAGCAGGTTTCAGGTGAAGCTCAGGAATCCAGGATGGCTGCAAGGGGAGGAGCTTCCTTATATCGTGGCTACTTTGGGAATGCAGCTCTGCTTTCAAAATTTCTTCCCACCAACACACAAATAGGCACCCCAGAGCCTGTGAGACTGTCAGCATATCTTGAGTAATCATTTTCTATTCATTTGTCCCCTTCCTTTTTCCTTAGGTCGCTGCATTCCTACTTTTCACAGCAACACCGAAAGGGCTGAAGGATAATTTTCTTTGTTCATGCATGTTTCTGTAGTGTAAATAACAAGCAAACGCTACGTGGAGTTAGCAACCTGTGGGTAATGATAATATGTTTCTTCCTTCCCAGGAAAGGACAAGATTAAAAAATTAAAACAAAACCAAAAAACCTGGTAAATTGCTGCAGAACCCCCTACGTCAACTTAAAAGCATCTCTAGCTTTGGGACTGTAAACATAAAGCCAGTTCTGTGCTGGTTCTGCTATCTGATTTCCTGTAGGTTATTATTCATTAGCAAATGACTGAGTCATGTGGTTTTACACATAGAAAAGAAAGTAGTGGAGGATTATCTATAAGGGAAGGTAATTTGGCCACTTACTTTTTTTTCCTGTAATTATGTCCCATTTTTATGTGTACTCTATTAATTATTTTCATGAGAAAAATTTATTTGTAGTAATTTCCCAGTATTTCCAGTTACCTTATTTTCTTAAGATAATTACTTTTATCCCTGCTTATTTAAGGCATCTATAAAAGAGATTAAATCCAATTACTCCATTTTTAATCACTGAGTAATTTTTTAAAGAATATTTTCCTAGTGAATAACGCCCTCTGAGCCTGGGACTCACTTCACTCTGATCATGCTACTGTGCTGTGTGATTCATATTTTCCCAAAATAACATGACTCCTACAAACTCTAGTATCCATTTATACCTACTATCCCATACAATCCGGTCACACAGCAGTCTGTGTGATTTATAACTTGTTAATAATACAATCAGGAGTTCTTGCTACTGTTTTAATTGATTGATTGCATAAATGAATGATTTAGCTCTCCAGAACCAGTTGTTTGAATTTGTAACCTTGGTAATACATTTGGCATGTTAATTGTTCCAAGGTGTTCTTTTCTAGACAGGTACCCTCATTATTTTTTCCTCTCATATACTATTTGTTAAAGTGTTTCATTTATTTATTTAATTAATCGTGCCTCTGGTAATAAGCCCTCACCAGAACTGATGCTTTTACCTGGGTTTCTTTAAAGCAGGTACTTCGATTTATACTCTAGGAGTTGTATGTTTGGATTAATATTAATATTCAAAACATCTTAGCCTTTGTTCTGTGGGGTGTTAGCAGGGTTATATTTCAATCAGTGTACATTAAGAACTGTGCTTTTGCATGTGCATCTTAGGCTTCACTGTAAGAAAGATGAGGTTAATCCAATAATCTGTCTTAGAACATGAAATTCAAGAGAAATAAGGGGAATAAACCAAAATGTGAAATACAGGAATCTGTGCTGTGCTGGTATTCCAAACTCACAGCAATGTAAGAAATAAACAGCTCATTTTAGTATAAAGGGAATTTACCCTCCATGACTCAACCACTTTGGGACAGAAATAGAAGGAGTAGCACTATTTAAGAAGCCAAAAAGTTCAGTAAAAGCAGTAAGTACTTCTGAGGAAACTGAAAAAAAGGCATTTACAAGGGAATAGTGAGTCAAAAATGATGGAAAGCTTTCAGACATGCTCAAAAAATGAGCAAGAGATGTCCAAGGAAAAGCCATGTCAAAAACTTGGGCACAGAATAGCACGTTTAATGATGAGTTTTGAACTAATGTAAAAGAAGAAATTGTAATCTAGAAATCTTGTGATCTTGGACAAAAGTTATATAGCAGTTTTGATTTTAAAAAGTATTGCAAGATATATGTGGTAAATTTTAAAATACAGACCACTGAGTAATAAAGTTTATTAATCCAGAACAAAGTATGCATATGCAAAAAGCATTGTCTCCAACTACCAGTGTCACAGGTGAACTGGAGTTGCACTGGAGTGTGTCTCTTGATTCAATTACACAATGTGTGGGTCATAGTGGATCTTATCCTGCTTTTTAACCTGTATCTCACTGTCTAGATTCTAACAAGCATAATGGCTATGATAAATCCATCATAGGTATATCCTGCTGCTTCTACTACAATGGTAATAGCATTTGAATGTCAAAATAATCCTTATGGCTTAAATGTTCCTGGCTGTGTTGGCCTTTCAGAGTTCCTGTGGCTGAGGGGTACACTGGAAACTTTGCAACAGACTGTGTTTAGTGGTGCCAATAACCATATTGGGAATTTAACTGGGGTATTTATAATTTAGAGAGACCAAAACTGCTCCACTCCAAGTTTTGACTGGAAACATTTCACTGCTACTAAATCCATAATCAATTATGCCCAGTAATTCAACACTGAATTCCATTCAGTACTAATGCTTATCAGTATATCTGTAATCTGAAAAGGGGTGTTTCATGTTTTTTAGACCTCACAGTTTGTTCCATATCTTATGTGCACCTTTTTATGGAGGTCTTTTTTTATAATAAATCTGTTCTCTATGTAGATACCAGCAAATTTTGATCCAAAACTCCCAAACTTGGTGCTGCTAAATGAGGTCCTTTAGGAAGAAATTCTTCCCTGTGAGGGTGGGCAGGCCCTGGCACAGGTTGCCCAGAGAAGCTGTGGCTGCCCCATTGCTGGAAGCTGGATGTGGCTTGGAGCAACATGGGCTAGTGGAAGGTGTCCCTGCCATGGCAGGGGAAGGGACTGGGTGGTCTTTAAGGTCCCTTCCAATCTGATCAATTCTATGATTCTAAACCCTATTTTCCCCTCCCAAGTTTAGTTACCTGTGTGACTCATCTCTATACCACCTATTTTCCCAGCAATTTCACTTGTATTAATAAATGTCCCACTTTTTCTTAGCATCTAATAGGTGGAAGCAATACCAGCAGGCATAGTGTTATGTGGCTCTACTCAAATGAAAAAATCTTGTCACATCAATGCCTTTTGTGTGTTTTCCTGGAATTCCAGATGTTTTCAGTAATAAAATGCACCTTTTGCCATTTTGGATTAGTTCAATAGCTGTTGTTACTGTGTTTTGACACCTATAGCCTTAGCCTCAAATGGCCTGTGCAGCTTCAAAATATTTTTTTCTGTCAAAATAGATCTTCAAGATAACCAGCAGAGTCAGATAAACCATGTCTTTGTTTCCCCCAGGATAGTTGTTATTTGGACAAAATATACATCTCTTGCTGGAAGGTTTTGCTACAGAATTGCATGAGGGAAATGGTAGGAGAAATTGGGATGATGATGTGAATGGACACAGAGCAGGCTGTGAGAAATAAGAGTTTGGGAGAGCTACTGGGGAAAGAGAAGGTTTTAGGGTGAATTTTCAGTGAATTTATTTATACGTGCTTGCAATGCTGTGGCTGAATGTCAAGTACATATGGGACTGGATTTCTTTTGTTTACTAATTTTATTTTTTTTTTTACTTACTGACAACTCATGGGTTCAAAAAGACAATTCACCATTTCATATAGATACGGATCCAAAAGTAAATATGCGTAGTCATAATTATCCTAAGTAAAAACTTGAGGCCATTTAGGAAGGAGAAGACGCATTGGAAAGGCTGTAGTGCTGCAACCTTGTGAGGTAAAACAGTAGCAAGCACATTCAGAAAATATCTAAATACTAATGAATAAAATACTATAAGCCTAATAGCAAGTTTCCTTAGTGTTTGAAAATTTATTGTATACCCTAGTTAAACTTCCAAAGATAAGAACAACTACCTCAGGGTTCCTTTAGAATGACATTATAACAAATGTGTGGATGACACTTCACTAGAAAATCTGTGATGAAATATTTGTGATAATAAAGGAAGACTGACTCCATGGGTCAGCGGGAAAAAGCATTGGTTTCACTGCTTTATTTCCAGCTTGGATTTCTGAAAATCAAATAGAACAATTAACTGGACTTTCTTCAAAGTTGCAGAAAGTTTTTCCTATGGCCTCAGAGCAAGCAGGTGAAACTTCAGCCTGAGGACAACTTCTTAAGAAACTTATAAGTAGCCAAAAAAATGATTTTAGCATGAAAGTGTAATCTCAACAGTAGGGTTAGTTTCACAGTACATAGGTTATAAAATTCCTGTTTTGATGATCCTGAAGTACTTCCAAGGCTTCAAGATGTGAGGAAAAGTGATTCTCTAAGCCTTAATTTCTTTACAATATGTTATGCTTGAAAAGCACAAAATAGAAAAGGGAGGAAAAGTCAAGATTTTATCATTGCCTGTACTTCTTGAAGTCAGAAGGTTTGTAGGATAGAGGCCTTGCTTCTACATGATGAGTGAATTAGAGGCTGGTGATGCCACCCTAATGTCTGGGTTGTCATAACCAGGTGAGAAGGTCAAGTCACTGCTTTATAATGAGAACTTTTATCCTAGAGCCAAAAATGGTGGTGTTACATGTCCTATAGTCTGTAATTTCTTAATCATACCCTTTGAGGCACCTGTTAAATGACTAAAAGTTTTCTTTTAAAGAAAATAAGTGCAATTCTTACCCATAGCTATGCAGAGCATGAAGCAGATCAGCTGCCACCTTTTCTAGCCACAATTTGTGCTCTTCCATAGCTTAAAGGAGTTTGTAAATATTGCCATGCCCAAGGAAACACTTAAGAGCAGCCATAAGGTCTTAAGCCACTGTTTGTGACATGGCTGAAAAATCCCCTGGATATGTTTTTGTTTCAAAAAAGTGTTATTGCCATAATGTCAGAAGGAAGATGAAGGCACTCAGTGATGGATATTAACAACAGAACAAGAAAAATTTTAGATAGGAGAGGGGAAAATGAGAAAGAAGCAATAATGATACCTTATTTGACTCAGTAGAGCTTCCTCACTGGGATAATTATTCTTGCTGGGATGCCAATATAAATAGAGAGTTTATGTAGGAGAGGCAGATCACTGAGGCTTTGTGTTATCCCTCTCAGGTAATAACCATGTCAAAGGACAGCCCTTTTAACAAAGGAAAGTTTGGTGATTTTGTTGATTTCGGTTATAAAAATTGAAGTAGGCAGGAACAGCTGCTGCTTACCACTGTTCTTACAATATTGTATAATGTTAAACCTCTAATCATGCTTAGGATTGCAACTAATCCCTCAGTTACCTGGACACCCACAGGTTTAAAGGGAATCACAAACTTAAATAACACAAATGGGAAGAGCTGCAGCATTTCACATTCACAGTGTGTGCAAGAGAAAGCAAGAGGATACAAAATTTTGGACCTTGGATTGCACACAAATATCTCACTATTCTGTAGTATTTGCCCATTTCATTGGATAATGGTAAATAAATAGGATTAACAGATCACTGGCAACCTTATACAAAAGGTTCTACATCAGTGTAAGTATTAATTACACTAATTTGTGACACATGATTTTCAAAAGCCTAACAGATAAGTGTTAAGACCATAAATCATTAATTTAATCTGATTATTTCCAGTCAGTCTTTTATTTACTGTCTGCTCAATTAAAAATTGAGGTTAATGAATCTTTCAAAGGTACTATAATATTTAGTGTTCATTATTTTGCTCTTCCACCCCAGGTAAAAATCTGTCTCTTTTTTTCTCCCCTCCATCCCCTTTTGCATTAGAGAGGAACTTCTGAGTCACACTATATATTTTCATTTCTGAAAGTCGCTGATAGCAGTTTTCCCATCTGAAATGATGTACAGAGGATGAGATGGCAAAAAGCCAGACAGCAGCAGGAGCTCTGGAGAGCAAATGTGCAAGTACAGTTTTACCTTAAGTCTTACCTTACATCTTTCTGGCTTTGCCATTTGCTGCAGAAGTTACCTTCTTTCTCATCCACATCGTGGCCATAAATCATCTTTTACTTTAGTTTTATTCCTAATAAAACTCAGAATTGTGCTGAGAAGCTTGCATTTCTTTCCTCATTTTTGATTTTGCTGATTTGCAAATGAATGAGGTGTTATCTAAATATACCCCAAACTGGTAGCAATCATTGGATTTGTCCTTTTGAGTCATCAGAGTTGCAAATACAAAAAATTCTTCCCCAATTTTTTGCTGAATATGATCCCATTCCTTGTTGTTACCTGTCTTCAGAAGGACTTTTCCCTTTTAGGGAAGAATTATTTCCCACATCTTCAAAGCAGGAAAATTGCTCATTTCCTTCCGCTTTTGTAATGTTTGATACAAAAGTATTTTGCATTTTGCAACTAATATTGTGAACATGTTAGGCTCATGTAAATCTTCTTCCATCTTCACAGGCGCCATGTCAGTCTCCATCAACAAGGAATAAATCCAAGGCTTCTACCGTGCCTGGATTTATAACTACAACAGCTCAGGTTCACTTAGGGTGTGGGTGATCCTCAAACACCTTTTAGTGCTCAAAAGCACCAAAAGTCTCTTACATCACAGTTTTTGTTGTTGTTCTTGAGCTCCAAATGCTTTTTAAATTTAATCATTAATATGACCTCCACTTTGTTGGTGAAACCCTAGAAGGTGAAATGATTTGCCCAGAGTGTATTAACGAGCCTGTGGCAGCTGGAGAAAAAGGATCTGATTGCTGTGATTTCCATCAGCTGTTTATTAGTGAGGCTTTCACACTCTTGTTCCAATTTCTAGATTTTAACCACACTATCTTTTGACTTTTAGTTGACTTGTTATTTGCATATCACTTAAAATAGTAAACTAGATACAAGTGAGCAAAAAACTTTGAGCATTTAGAAACCATTAGATACAGCCTACTCTTTACTATATATAAGCCAGTAAAAGTAAACATAGTATACTTCCAGGATTAATTTTAAATAGCTAGAACCTCACCTCATACAAGATTGAATTGATTTTGCCCAACTTTTGCCCTTGACAAGTCATTTAACCTTTTAGATGGCTGTTGTCTATGCCCTGTGGGACATCACTATAGGGAGATGTAAGGAGAAAGTTGTTAGAAAGCATCCAAAGGAGAGCTGTGAGAATGAAGAAGGGTGTAGAAAGGAAGCCATATGGGGAGGGGCTGAGATCACTCTGCTTGCTCAGCCTGGAGAAGAGGACACTGAGGGGAGACTCATCAGGTTCTGCAGCTCCTCATGAGGGACAGCTCTGATCTCTGCTGTCTGTGAGCAGGGACAGGACCCAGGGAATGGCTGAAGCTGCGCCAGGGCAGGGTTAGGTTGGATCTCAGGAAAAGGCTCTTCCCCCAGAGGTTGGTGGGCACTGACCAGGCTCCCCAGGGCAGTGGGCATGGCCCCAAGGCTGTCAGAGCTCCAGGAGCATTTGGATGATCCTCTGGGGCACAGGGTGGGATTGTTGGGTTGTCTGTGCAGGGCCAGGAGCTGGACTGGATGGTCCTTGTGGGTCCCCTCCTGCTCAAGAGATTCTCAGGATTCCTAGACAATTGCTCACATACTGTCTTAAATGCGTACTGTATTTAGTTATCTGGAGACTGATATATCTCCATACATAGCAGAAGCAGTCTTAATAAATATTTATTTATAGCATTACCTCTGTCTAATGACAAAAGTAATTTCTGTGGTAAAAGGTTTTTCCCACAGTGGACACTGCTGTTGCCTGTGGTGTGTTTCTAGTCCTGCTCTCAGGTTCTTGCAGTGAGGATTCTTGTAATTACCTTCTGGTGAAAGCTTGAAGTGCTTCATTTACATCAAATTCCTCCCTTGTAATAACACTATAATATCAAGTCTCTTTGAAAGTGAGACAACCAGTGGGATATGTGTCTAAGGGGAGCATCGACATTTCCCACCACATGCAGGCTGAATATATGTTTCCCTAATATTTTCTTTTAAGCTGCAGCAAAAGAGTAATATCCTGCAGCCACTACCTGTGGTCGTCTGGATCTTAACCTGTTTGAGCCCTCCAAGCTTATTTTAGTCTGCAGTGTCTCTCAGAGATGCTCCTGTTTCCATCTTATGTGCGTGGAAAGCTTTCTTGGCATCGAACTGCAACACAACAGATGGCACCCAGTGCATCTTGGCTGACCTCTGCTTGCAGCATTTAAATAGCTAAACTCATTTTATTGCCACAAAATAAACTTCCAAGAACTTCTTCCACTGTAGACCAAGCTAACAAGTGCCAGCTGCAATCCTGCAATTGCAATAGCTGAAGAGGTTGGTTTTCATAATGGTTTTGTGGGATTGAAAGATGTTTCTGTGGATTTTAATGAGAACTACAGGGATGAAATGCCTAGAAAATTTATGTTTTCCTCCCTCTAAGACAAGGAAGTAAAAATAACATTGGTAGTAGCACGCAGAGGTTTCGTTAGTCTTTTTGAAGTGAAGTCATATTTTTCACCATCATTGAAAAGAGATGGAGGACAAACAGGGCTTGGAATATTGGGAACTAAAAAATGATGCTTAAAAATGGTCAGCATGCTTCATCTCAAGGCTGCCATTTTATTGAGAAAGTTTTCTTTATGGTATCACTGATCTGTTGTTTTCAGTTCCTGATGCTCCCATTCCTGTTATTTACCCTCCTTTTAGGATGGTTGAACCACCATGAGCTACCAGCTCTAAATCTTTAGCAGGCCAGGTTTTATTTTCTGCCAGAGACGTTCTGGAGGAACTCAAGCATATCGTTGCAAAACTCAAGAATACAATCCCCTCAAGAAAAATAAATACTAGAAGTTTATTACAATGTAAAAATTGGAAGACAGGAGTTACTAAAAAGGACACTTGTACACCTTGGCTTCTGACAGGATAAAGGTCTCTCTTTAAAAAAGATCAAAATATTAGCATTTTTTTTACCCTTTTTCAACACTTTTTTTGTCTTTAGGCCTAATGATTATTACACTTTCTCATGTCCTAGATTGAGTTTTCATACACAGATTTAGGGTCCCTCCTTCCAGTTCTTAATCCCATTTCTCAGAGTGAAATGTGGATGCCTTTGAATCATCTCACACTCAGATAACACTGGTTGGGGTTTCGAATATTAAACAATATCATAGAACCAAATCATGGAATCATATATTAAAAATAGTTTTGACACATTCTTTAAAAATGTACAAAGTTTATGGAATGCTTGTATTTAAGAAAAACCAAAACTTGGCTGAGGTAACACAGCAACACATTTGAACACTAAAAAATTAAAAAAATAAAGACAGAACAATTTTATGGAACTAAATAATAAAGATGCTATCATTAGCACTTATTATAGCAGGGAGACAGAAATCTATTTCTTATTCCCTGATCCTGTTCTCTACAGCTTTTTCTGTACAGGTTTCTGTACTTGTTTTCATTCTTCCTGTGCGAGTTTTTCTTCAGTAATACCATAATAAAAACAAGCTCTTGTGTATTCTTCATATCTTATATTGTAATTATGGCATTTTTGTTGCAATACAGTTTTGAAAAGAAAAAAAGCCCATCTGTATTTCTGTACATAAAGAAATGGAAATCTGAATCTTACAATCTTACTTAATCTTCATTGAGGTGATTTGTCAGGTTTGCAGGAGAGAGAAATAAAGGAAGAGTATTCTGACTTGAAACTGTCCTCTCATTTTATAAGAAACTTTATTACAAAGTTAAGAATATGTATTTATATTGTATAAATAATCATCTTCAAGAAGTTCTTGTGATCAAATTAGATTTCATGTTTGTACCTCATTCTGCAACTCTGTCATACTGACGTGATAATTATCATTTTTTCATCTTGATGCCTGTTTAAGAGAGCCTTTCCTCGTGTGAGAAGACATTTAGGGCAGAATTAAATTTTTAAGTTAATTATGTTCTTCCCGTAGGGTGTATGAGATCCCTCACATACCAGGAGTGCGGAGTATTTCCTACGAAGGTGAAGGAGGCTGCCTGTAAAGTCAAACAGCACTAAAATAGCATAACAAGCCAAAAGCTTTAATAGGTGGCAATGAAAACCCTGCTTGTAGGCTGAATGTTACAGAAATAGTGTGAGAAATACCATCAAGAAAAGTAAATCATTATCCAAATTCTCTAATTATTCAATAATCTAATTTCTAATTCCAGGCCAATTTCTAATCCGTAAATTCCATAAACTTTCAAGCTCCATGTCAAAGAGCTAATTGGAAAGAAATTCCAGAATTTGATTCTCATAATGGTCACAATCTCCTAAAATTCATCTTGAAATCCCACCACAATGTGACACTCCAGTTATTTTTTTCTCCCAAGCCTTTACCTCAAATGCGTTTGTAAAGCCCTTTTGTAGCTTCCTCTGATGTCCTATTTTCCCAGCCCTCCTCGAAACTCTTTGTACCTTGCAGTTCACTCTGCTCTTTCTTCATATGACTGGTCTAAGTGAAGTTTGGCAATGGCTTGTGTTAAGAATTTAATATATTTTCTTAATTTATCACTATTTTTTCAACATCTTTATCTGCTCCCGTGTCTTGGAGGTTTTAGCTCTGGCTTGGTTTGTTTGGTCTTTAAAACTGATTACACAACTGTGAGTCTTATGATAGATTATCATCTGTGCTTGTAACCTGTCAGAGTTTATATCATTCCTTATGATTGATCAGACAATAGAATTTCTATTTCTCCTTAATCTTTTCCATGCTCTGCAGTTTCTTGCTCTGATGGGCATTGAGGTAATCGAGGTTTCTTTGGCAGTTCCTCAGTGAGTGAAATCCAAGCCTTTTGGCCTTGTAGATACATCTATAATTCTGAACAAAAGAGGATCAGAGAGCTAATGCAAGAGCTGGGATAATTCAGTGAAACTCTCTTATTTAACAATATAGACATAGAATAACATCTCTTCCTAAAGCAACCATTTACATCTGTTGTTACCTGAGCGAGTTGCATTTTAAGATATCTATTGGGAACACATGTATCATCTGAAAGGGACATAGAGATGATGTTTAATCATTTGTAGGAATCAGTTTGTGCCTGGAGACTTTTGTAATACCGTCCTTGAAAAGAAAGGCTCCTTCCCAGAGCAGTGTTTGTTGAAGTCTGCACAGGCAGAGTGATTGTGATAATGGCAGCAGCAAGTGGTACTTAATCTGAACCTTTCTTTTTTCCCCACCTCATTTTTTGGCTGTGCTGTTTCTACTATTTTACAATATACTGGCACGTATTTTGTCATGTCAGTACCCTGAAAAATCTCAGGAGTTCAGAGAATGCCTGTGAAGCTCGAACTCTCAGATAATTGATAATTATTTGATAAATATACTTTGCATCTCAAGTGTGTAATTGTGTAAGGCTGAAAAATGGCAGGATGGTGCAGAAAAATGTCAGTTCCTTGAAAAACAGGCAGAAATTTTCAATGAAAAGAGCACTGGAAAATAAGACAGCTCATTAAATTCTTCTGGCAATGTCAGATGCTAATCTGAGCACTAAGAGAATAGCCTTTATAATAAAGGGTAGAGCTGGTAGGTGGCAGGTAAAAGTAGTGGGTTTATTTAAAAATAGCAGGTGGAACCATTCAGAAGCTGATGAATGAATCCATACAGCTGAAAAAAAGTCTTCTGACCCCTCTAAACAAATGTACCTTGGGGATGCTGAATACAGAAATGCATGTTGTATAAATACACGTTTGAATTATCCTGGGAAAACCTGGACCTAGAGACAAGCTGTGTGGAGTATGTCATATGAATGTTTTTCTGTAAGAAGTACACTTTTAGGTAAACAAAAACTATCTGTGAAAGTTTGTAGAATTTAGCCAATAAGAATATACTTAGTGTGTCAACCTGACACAATTTTTTGTGATTATTTTTCTTTGCAGCCACTGAACAGAAAAAAAAAATGATTATTTATACAGCTCTATTTTTTTGGCATATGTTTAACATACAGATAGGATGTCTGGCACAGTTTATTTATTTTTATTCTTGTATTATGAAAGAATTTTCCTGAATCTGTCATACATGTTTACAGTAAATCTCAACCTTCACCCATATATATTTCCTACGTAAATAACAATAATGATCTGGAGGAAAAATACAGGATAAATTAATGTATTTATAATATCTTTTGAAATTGTGTGGGAATTGTTGCATACTCTACATACTTGGCTGTGTTTCCTGCAATAATATCAAACATAATGCCCTAATTGCTCTTGGAACTATTTTACTTAACCCCCCTCATTTTTATTTAGCTGATACATTCTTCATTTCCTTCCCTACACTGAAATGTGAAAATGCCAGAGTTCTTTTGTAATATGCTGATATAGTCTGTTATGAAAGCCACCAGACTTTTCTGGGAAAAAAAAACTCCAAAAAATTATTAAGTGTGAGCTCGATGAAAAATAACATATTGATATTACAGAAAATAAAGTTGACCTTGACACTGTATATAATGCATATATGAGAGGGAAAAATGCAATAACAGGATGATATTTTCTTGGTTATTTCCTGATGTAAAGTTATTTTTAAGGTACTCAGCCACAGTTGTCTAGGAATGAAACAGCCATTGAAAGGAAATAAATTTTAATGTTCAGTTTTCTATATTTGTCTTGCCTGAGAGGGTGGGCAGGCCCTGGCATGGGTTGGGCAGAGAAGCTGTGGCTGCCCTATCCCTGGAAGTGTCCAAGGGCAGGCTGGACAGGGCTTGGAGCAACCTGGGATAGTGGAAGGTGTCCCTGCCATGGCAGGGGATGGAATTGGATGATCTTTAAGGTCCCTTCCAAACATTCTATGATTCTTCTTTCTTGGAAATCAATGGACTGAAATACACGATCTATAATTTTAGATAGAAAGGAAATCCTCAAAAATGTATTTTATTTATGTTGAAGAAATATAGATTTAAAAAAAAAAATCTAATATTAATTATGGTAATCAGAAAAAGTATGTATGTTGTCATTTCTAAACCCTGTAGCAGTTTAAAATATGATCATATACTATCAACATAAAGGATTATATGTTATTACTCTTTTAATTAAATTTTGCTACGTGTTGGAGAAATACACCAGTAAACAAATGCTGACATTTTTTCCTTTTTGAAGCATAAATGGACAGATATGATTGCTTTGATTTTCAAAAACTAGAATTTCCCTGCATTACCGCTTTTATCTGCCTTAGCCTGAGTTTTGCCAAAGGGCAAGTTTTTGCCAAAGGTTCAGAATTACATGTAATTGATTGTATTTGGGTTTGCAACAAAACATCTCTTCATTTCCACTGAATCTTAGGGGTTTTTCTTCATAGTGTTAAAACTTTGGTAGAAAGGCAGCAAGTAAAAGTGCTCTGTAGCCTGGTGCTTTGGGCACGTTCTACAGAGGTTAAAGCTGTTTGTGCATCTTTGGGCTAATAATGGGAATAGTCCTAGATATCTACAAATTAAGCTGTTGTACAAGGATGCATTTATATTGACTGTTCTTCACAATCAATTTCAAAATCAGGGAGACACCACTGCTCCTGGCGGGGTGGAGAGGGAGAGAAGATATATTCTCACCTCCTGGAAAATGTTGTTAGCTGTGAACACAGAGAGGTACAGAGGTTTTTTCCCTTCGTTCCCTCTTTTGTGCTGGGAGAGCAAAACCAGGCTGGGACTCTGTAAAGTTGGTTTCTTACAAATTGCTCTGCATTGTTGAAGCCAGTTTTTACTGCTAATGCAGAATGAAAAGCCCAGGTATTCCTTTGGCTACAGAAAGCATTAGTAGCCTACCTGAGAACCTAAGAAAGAATAGTTTTCTGTGTTTTGTTAAATAAATTGGTAAAGTTGGAGAAAAAATAATACATTTTGGGTGCATAAGCTTTTAATCACCTCTAGCAACTGAGGTTCAAATTTGTAATATTATAGACAGAAGCTGAGCCCTTCCTAGTTCTCCCTTCTGAACTTGCATAGCTGTTCATAAGCACTTGATGTGTGGAATTAGCTTGGAAAAAAATAATGCATCAGCAAAAACACTGATACTTTTTGTCTCTGGTTCACCTTTCTGAGATTTTTTTTTCTTTTTTTTTTTTTTCTTAGTAACAGACAAAAGATAAATTCCCTTTAGTGGGAAACATCACTGCTAAGTTAAAACGCTGCCCAAATTTAGACCAATTAATTACACATTTTCCACCTTTTTACAGTGGGCTTGAGGTTTTAACCTGTTAAAGCAGAAAACTGCTTGATAGCAGCAGCTGCGCCATCAGTTAATATTAAGGAAGATGATTCTCTTAGTTAATTTGAAAACAGCCTGCAGTCTAGGAAAGAAACGTCTAGTCCCACAAATCCTCACAAATTGTTCTGAGGTTCATTAGAACAGTTATTATTGGGCTTTGGTTGTGTTTGTTTGGCTTTTACACTCTATAAAGGAAAGGGTTTCATAGAAAGTGGACAAAATAAGAGAGTTTGTTTAGTTATTTAATAAATAGAGCTTCCATTCTGCAAGTAAACATTAGACAGCTTATAAAGGACTCTCAGGGAGCTGCTTGAAGCTTGTGCTGTTGGTATTTCTGACTTCACCGATGTTTAGGGAGCCTTATTGAGGCCTGTGGTCTGATATACCATCTTTGGTCTGGAAGGCAATATCATTAGGTTGGTTTTGTGAGTAATTAGCTTTGTTTTGCTCTGCTCTGACACCAGCATGACAGGGATAACTCCTGCTCACCATCTAACCAAGAATTCCAAGGAACTGTAAGGGTTTCTTGGAGATGGGAGCACAGAGCACAACTAAAGCTTGTCAGGTTTTGCCATTGCACAATCATCTTGCATATACTGATGTGAATATACAGAGAACTGGGCAGAAGAGACTGCAATGCCTTGAAAAAAAGACTCTTTTATTAACAGGGAAGGAAAGCAAATTGTGGTGAATACAAGAGTACAGTTCCAATGCGGAGAACAGCTCACTAAAGCCAATGAGTGGTTCTGAAAATGGATTAAAATGCTTCAAAATACTTCAGAATCTTTAAGGGTAAATCTACAAGCTTTCACTTGCACATTTGGGTATCTAAATTCCAATTTGAACTGTCCTTCTTAGGGGTAGGGAATGCCACTTGGGCGCTCTCAGATGGGTAGTTGGCTTTTGTTTGAGGACTGAAGGACTGGCTTCAATTTCACTGCATAAATCCTGAGTAAGAACATGAGTTCAGTCCAGTATGTCTAGTTATACCAGTACAGATGAATGCAGGATCCACCCTATTTCATATTTTGGATTTTTCAAAGGAAGATTTATTCTTAGCTGGAATGCTCATTGGAATGCCAGTGTCAAATGTCAGCTGGAGTGTTAAATGTTAGTTTGAGTGTCTGTTGTTTGAATTTGGTTCCTTTAGTCCATGTAGATGAAACTGGCATTTCTCAGCCTGTTGAAAAACTGCAGATTTTTTCCTTTCCCTGCCATAAATCATGTGAATTCAAGTAGAACATTAAGACTTTCAACTTGACTGTGTTTGTGTTTAAGCCATTCTCTTGAAATGAGATCGAGATATTAAATTTAAATCACCTCTGTGCTGCCTTCTCAAATTGAATGCTTGCCTAAACTGGGAATAACAGAACATGAAAATCAGCTGTTCCTCTCTGAACTTCTAAAATGAGTAAAGCTGATCTTAAGTACACCAGTGTTCTCTCAGCTTCTTTTCTATTCAAATATCATCACAAGTCCATTTGCCTTTATTTTTATTGGCTTTTGACAGCTAGGAGAAGGAAATTTAGGAATTTTGATGTCAATTTACAGACTGAAAAATGTTTTTTCTTTGAAATTTTAATATTTCAATAATCCTGAGCAGCTACAGGAGTGTCTGTGTGATGGTATATTTTTTTATAATTATAATCCAACAGGTGAACATGCATTGTTGGAACATGTTCCAAAGCTAACTCAAATGGCAATCTCATGCTACTTCACAGTCTCATATGATTTTACCATCTTTCTTAAGACTGCAGTGTAATGTTGGTATAACAGGTAGCAGGTAACATCTTGCAGACAATTTGACTGTCATTCTCTCAGGAAAGGTAGTTTCTTGGATGAGAACTGCCTAGGGTAAGTTATATTTCCACTGCCTCAGAAATGGAATTGATTTCCTTGTGTTTATGCAAATAAACATTTTCAACAGCTGTTATCCCCAGACTATATCCCCAAGCTCATTTCTCCTGTCACTCACACCGATGGAAATTAGGATTAATTCTACTGCAGCGGATGACCGGACAGTGCTAAACATGCTGAAAGAATCAAAGGTTTGATATATTGCAAACCAAGTTTTGAAGGCAGACAGAGTAAAAAGTAGGATTAAAGCTTTCAGCACTGAGAAGCTGCAACATGTGCTGCCGTTTGGGACCTGTTGTCTGTGGGAGCAAACGCTGTCACACGCTTGGCTCAGCCACACACTGTCATAGCACTGGTGCTGCTCCTTCCCCTGCCCTTTCAGCTGGCAGGAGGCTGTCTGCAGGGCAGTTGTCAGGGGGTTTAGAGAGCTAAAAAAAATAGTAATGGAAGGAAAGTAAAGATTTTAAATATATAGATATAAAAAACATTAGCTTCCTCACAGTGGAAAAAAAAAAAAAGGGTTTATAAGAGATGAAGCAAGAAATACCTGACTCTTTGGCTTATTGTTATTCTGGCTTCATTCTATTGCAGTTTCTTCCTGTTCAGTATCAGTTTATAAAACTGTGTTACATGTCCACTGACCCCCAATAACTAACAAATCCCTGTGTGCAGCTGGATGAATAAATTCCAGTTCGTAGTAGTGCAAATGCATGCTGATAACTCTTCAGTGACTCCATAATAAATTAACCATTAAAAAGATGGGAGTTAGAGGAATAAAATGATATAGGATTGATGTATTTTGGTAATATGCTATTCATTTCTGGTAGCAATGATATATACGTTTTTTTAATATGCTCTTTGGTCAGAAAATTGTGTCTTTTTATGCCAGTGAAAGAAAAGCCTTAGTGATCAATTGACACATTCAGAAAATATTATTTTATTTACTTTTTTCTATACATGGACTGCCACTACAGAGACACTTTTACATAGAGTCACTTAAACATTTCTGGAATGCCATTGTACAGATGGAGAAGTGAAAACACAGAAACATTTATTACCATTTGTGTACCGTTGGTGGATTGATTGTGGAATTCATTTCTACCTTGGTTTTTCAAAGCTACAATTTACTGACCCAGAAGTGTGTTGTGTGAGCCTGGGCTGATGAAATCACTGCAGTGGAACGAAGTTGCTGTGCATGAGTTGGGGATCCTCAGCTTTGCCTCATGGGGTGGATTGAATGAAGAGGCTTCATCATTTTATGTAAGAGTTGGTTGGTTTTGTAGTCTACTTTAGAATTATTGAGTGAAATGTTGAATGTGATCTGCAGTTCTGTACTGTGCAAGTGCTGACTTGTTTGTGTTTATAGCTGCACTTGAACCCCCTCTACCTCTTACTCTCACACACATAATTTAAAGAATTCGCACTTAAAATTTCCTAATGTTTTTTAATGTGTTCAGGGCTTCTGCTGCAGTTTCTCAGTGTGAGAACAGGAACTGGTTTTCAAATAAATAGAATCGAGTTAACTGCAATCCATTTTAAATAACATAAGTTATTTAAATTTTTATAAGTGATCAAAATTTTTATAATTATTTTTGCATTATGTGGGAAGTCTGAGAGACATCTGAGTAGAGACAGCCATAAAAATACATTAAACAGATCAGAGGAACCAGCGTGTCACCTGTTCTGATGGCAAAAAGTTCTTTCAGAGAGAGAAAAATCCTTCAAAGATATGTTTTAATTACATTTTTCCTTTGCTCTTCCAAGTGCATGAAGATATCATAAGAACCTGGGTAATATGTGGCAATTTAATTTACAAGATGAATTGTTCAGATTCAGTCAATAATCCTTTGTGGTCATGTTTCAGGCACAGAAATGCACATTCAAAAATGACAGTGTGAAGGGATGTCAAAATGTCTTTCAGCTTAAAATGTCACCTTCAATCATAGCAGCTTCTTGGTAGATCCCATTCTAAGGGGTTTTTGCTTTGTGTCTTTTTAAGGTCCTAAAGTTCTGTGAATTGACTATAAACATGTAAACCCAGTCCTAATAGGATGCAAATAGCCTTCTTACCATGCAGTAGATGAATGTGGTTATTAGCTTGTCCTCTTCACTCACAAATTCAAGTAGCTCAGACCTAGTTTACCTCTCGGTGATTCTGAAAAGGAGGCATGGCCAGAGGAAAGAACAATGGGAGTTTATTGGTTTTGGGGTGGGTTGTTTTTCTTGTTTTTCTTCTTACTGTCATTACTCAGTCTCCTGATATGTATTTGAATGGGCCCTGATTACTGCACACTCCCTGCAGTTGGTCTAGTAAGCCTGACCTCGTCACACACTGCTGCTGTTTGTTTTCACTAATTAAATGTTTCATGTACAGGAATAGAAAACCATACAAGGGGTATCAGTGCAGGCTGGTGAGACTAAGTGAAACAAACACCTGCCAGGAGTAGTTTGGGTACAGCTGATCCTGCCTTCAGACAGGAGCATCATCTGTCAAGTTTCCTTTCATCTTCAATTTCCACAACTTGTAGTAATATTCTATGAATATCAGTGTAGCTACATGGATGTTCCTGTGGTATCTGCTCTCCTGTCAAGACTAATCAAACTTAGCCACAACATTTACATAAACTTCATTTGCCTGCTGCAAAAGAAGGTCTTATTTATTCCCCACCTGCTTCTCATGGGTTAAAAAATAATAAAGACAGGTAGCATCCGTCACTTTAGCTGGACATATTATGAGGTGCAATTAGCACTTCTCAAAGCAGCATGGAACGGGCCTGAGAGAAGACTTAGCAATGCTCCATTTTATTGCATTTTCTGTGTTTTTCAGTTTTTTCCTGTTCCAGGATGGTATCTCAGAAATCATTTAATCTAAAGACAGATGCTGGAAAACTGAATGATGACCTGTAGTGGGATGAAGGGTAGCTTCCTAATCAACACTGGGGGAAAACCTACTCTCATAACTCATTCCTTCACCCGTGGCTAATTTTAAAGGTTATTTGCTGAAAAGTTCTTACAGAAGCAAGAGACCAAAGTGCTGGAGGTACTCCTTGCCCCAGCATAGGATTTCACGTGTCCAGAGTGATACTAAAAGTGTTAGTTTCAGCATATCACCAAGTTCAGGAGTTCCTGTGGAAGCAAACTAGGACATCTTCAAACCTGTCCCCACATAATCAGTATGAGGCATTTTGCCTCAGAAACACAGCAACTCTCCTAGTTAAAGGTTTTCCAGATGTGCAACTCTTGTGGTAGTTTTGTAGGAAGAAGGAATGTCTTCTATTAGAGAAGCAGTTCTGTAAACACAAGACATTGTGAGTCATGGTTTATGAGAGATTTGTATTTTGTAGTAAAGTGTCAGATCCAGCTGAAGCTTTTCCTACACAATTTAAGAAATCCCTCAGCTATTCAGATTCCTCAACGTGGCCCATCAGGTAAACTCATTCCTCAGTGAGGCATTAGAAGGATAATAATGTTTGTGTCCTCAAAACAGTTGCCCGTTTTCAGTGAAATTTAATTTTCATCAAGTTTTAATTTTTAATTGAATGTAATTGTCACTGCGACACTGAGGCTTATCTGTAACTTTGAATTAAATTAATCAAAAGCTTAAAAAAGTATTGAGACTGGTGGAGAGACTCCCTGCAGCTTCATCATGGACCCAGTAGCCATTGACTTTTAAGAAATTTGCAAAGGAGCCCAAACACATCCTGATATTGCCATTAAAACTAATAGCAGAGACAATTGAATTATTATACACATCTCTGCATGCCAAGAGGGCCAGAAAACAAAGCCCAGTAAATTAAAGATATCTGCAGTCCTATTTAGAATTTTGATGTCAATTTTGATTTCTTAAATATACATTTGTTTCCATTTTATGTTTAGTGCTGAAAGTCACATGAGGAGCTCTTGATATAAAAACTCATTATTAAGAACTAATTGTGTGTGAGCTGCATTCCTATGGCAATTATCTTTATTCTTTTTTTAAGGAGTCTAAGAAGAAGTCAGAAATAGCAGTCTAATACACAATAAATAATCTGGGTTTTGTTCAAATGTTTGTGGATATTTATGAGCTAATAATGATCCTTTGCAAAGGTGGTCAGCTTTTATACACAGAATTGCAAACCTGTGACAACTGGGATAAAATGTAAGTCTGGGATAGAATGTGTAACAGTTTTTATTCAAATAGACCATGGGATTGAGTTTACAATCATCTTGCAACTAAAATTAAAATTTCCACATTTTCATTAGTACTATAACAAAACCAAAATTCTATGCAAAACCCCCCTAAGAATGCAGTCTTAAATTAAGAGAAATTATAATTACAGCATATTTAATATTTAGTACTGTGGGAGGTTTTATGTATTCCCATTTCAGAGAAGGAGAGAGAACTAAATATAAATGCAGTTTTTTCTCACCTAATTGTCCTAGCCCTACCTGTAAGAACAGATCAAGATGTAAGGTTTCTCAGCGCCATCTTTTTGGCCGACATCTTTTTAATACATTTGAGAGAGACCATGTATTGTATAGAGAGGTAGTTTAAGCTAAAACTTTGCTAAAGATTATGTTTGCAGGTGGAAAAGGTGGATGAGTGTGTGCAAGTGCTCAGGTCTGTGTCTTGGCTAGGATTACCTCACTTGTATAAACACAGCTGCTATTAAACAGGTGTATGGAAGGCACCCCTGTTTCTGATCCTACAAAAAGTGATATCCTACAGATAGTGATAGGACAAAAAGGGAGGAGTAATGGAATGACCAGATTTTTATAACACAGAAATGGGAAAATACCTCATATCAGCATACATTTTTTTCTGCTTAATACTCTGAATCTTTACTAGGGTCAGACACTCATGTTGTAAAAATAATTGTCATAAATACGTGTTTCTGAGACAAAAGGTGATGCATTAGCAGGAAAAAGGGCTGCTAAACAGATGAGTAAACTAAATTATGTCTGTAGCCAATAAGAGCTCTCTCCATGCCAGTGTTAAGGCACGCTGACAGGAGGAATTGAAAAGGGGACATCTAGTTCGGTTGCCTTGTCTGCATATTCTGGCTCTGGGCAGGTGACATAGTTTTGCATTCCTTTTGGGCCATTATTGTGACAACATTTTATAGACTATTCTTGCACAAAAATGATATGTGTAAAATCAGTCTCTGAATGGGACTTTGTAAACCTTTAACTTATTACCCCAAATAAGAACTCCTTCACTCAGCCCTATGAAGGAAATCAGCCCTCTGACACTTTCCATGGCTCTCCTCTGGACCCCGTTCAACAGATCCAAGTCTTTTCTGTGATGAGGGCTCCAGGGTTGGACCTAGGATTCCAGGTGGGGTCTCACCGGGATGGAATAGAGAGGGAAGAGTCCATGCCTTGACCTGCTGGCCTCTGGTGAATCTGTACTGGTTGTCCCAGATCACCTCCCTGCCATCCACGTGCCTCTGAAGAGCTTCAGGGGGGATCTGTCCCATGACCTTCTCAGGCTGACAGGTTGGCAGTTCCCAGGCTCCTCCTTTCTACACCTTTTTAAGATGGGTACAAAGTTTCCCTTTTTCCGGTCACTTGGGACTTCACCTGACTGCCATGAATTTTCAATTATCATGGGGAGTGGCTTGGCAACTACATTTGCCAGTTCCCTCAGGACTCTGGGCTGCTTCTCATCAGGTCCTAGTGACTTATGTATGTTCAGCATCCTCGGGTGATCACAAACTTGGTCTCTGACAATGGGAGGGATTTCACTCCCCCAGTCCCTGCCTTGCAGTCTATCCTCTCCAGAGGTGAGGGAAAAAAAGGTTCCCATTGATGACTGAAGCAAAAAAGTTTTTGAGAACCTCAATCTAATTCTCATCTGTTGTTATGAGTTTGCCACTCTTGCTTATCACAGAGGATGCACTTTCTTTGACCTTCCTTTTCTGGCTGACATACCTGTAGAAGTCCTCCTTATTATTCTTTGCATCCTCTGCCAAGTTCAGCTCCATCCACATTGGTCAGCTAAATAAAATAGGTTCTATCTAACTCACAAGTTATGTTTCTTTAGGGATCAGTGATTATTATTTGTGCTTTGTTTATACCCTGGAGTGTCTGATATCACACTGTTAATGCCTTCAAAGCTTCTGTTAATGTCTTGAACTTTTCTGAGTTCCTACCACAGTCGCCTCTTTTTCTTCAACAGCTGTCAAAATACAGCTTCCTGATAATATAACTAACGTTTAATTATCACAGCCTAGTCAGGCATGCATCAGTGTTCCAGGGTCACTGAGCAGTTTGCCAAAATAGTGGACTGTTATTAGATAGATGGATTGCTTTGGTAACTACTTGCTATTAATATCTATTAATTACAGCACTGCCAGAGATATGTTGTCAAAATTGCTTTATGGGATCACCTCATACACATTGCAGTCTTGTAAATCATGTTTCCACAGGACAGTATCTGCCCTCTTGCTCCTTAAGTTTTTCAGTATACATTGCTCATAATTCATGATGAGTTTTAATAGCAATGACCTTGATTACAGGTTGACCAGAAAGGTCACAAACTTCCTGAGCTGCCTTCTCATTTGTTGGTATAATAAACCAAGCCAATTTTTTTTCACCCATTTTGCACACTTTGGAACGTAACAGTTGTTGTTGGTTAAAGGTTCTGCTGTCTGACATTTCAGAGATACTGCTCTAGCTTTTGTTGTGTTCCTCTGCATTCTTTGTTCACTAGTTTTTCAGTGTGAGTAGACCAGTTATGAAAGGTATGGTGTTAGAAGTCCTTTACCCACTGTCAAATTAAATAGAAAAGTAACCCAGTCCTGCTAACAGAGGTAAAAGAGCACTGAGATGGGTTGCTGGTCTCTGACCTACACAGAAGGAGTTCTTGTAGTTGGGCATTTTACCTTTGTTTTCTGTGAAAGGAAGTAAAAGGTGTGTGACATTGAAATGTAAAATGCTGTTATACCTCTGACTCAGAGGATCAGTAACTCAAACTAATCACTTTTAGCAATATTGCCTGACTCAGCAATCCCATTAGTGGTGTGATTTAGAACAGGATATCTACTCCATGGCCCACCTGAATAGATGGACAGTAGGGAACAGATTCCCTATGGCTTTATAGGCACCATTTTTGTATGAGAAAGACCCACTGCATTTTATCAGTGCCATGCTATATTACTCCAGACTAAAACCAAAGTCCAAATCTTGTCTTAACAATGTTCTTGAGACAAACTCCTGCTCTTATTGGCTTACTGCAGGTGTTTGCTGTTCATTCCTTCAGGAGTAGATGCAGGTGTATAGAGAGAAAATTCAGAAGTTACATCAATGTAGTGAGCAAAGCACTGGAGTGAGGAATCCCACATATCTAAGCTGAATTCCCACTGCACGTGGAATGTCCCAACTCCTGGGGGAGGGAACCTCAGGAGTGAAGCCCTTTTCTGCTGTCCTCATCTCCCAGCTGGGAGCCATGCAGGTTCCCCACGGGTACTATCAATTCATTCTATTCCAATTGAATGCCTCAGAAATACACTCTTAAGAAAACGGGGGAGGATCATCTCTATTTCCTCAGGGAGTTTTCTGTCATTGATAGTTCTGCTCTGCTCCAAGTTTCCAACAGCTTTGCTTGAATAATTTTGCCAATGAAATTGAAGAAGTTTTCAGTATTATTTTTCTCAGGAAAAAGGTCTGAGACATTCACCTGCCTTTTCTATAATTGATTTGCTTTCCCCTGTTTTCCACAGAGAATTCTTGGAATAATCCTTCTGAGAAATCACCATGACCAGGAAGTTGGTCTAAATTCCCAGATGCACAATAGCATTGTCCTCCTCTTCTTTTAGAACACAGTGGGGGTTTCTTGTGCTTGAAATCAGGCACATTTATAATAATTGAGGCTCATCAGTGTGGTGTAGAAACTTGACCTGTCTCAGGAACACAGTTTTATGGTGAAATTCCATATATAAAGAGAAAGGAAAGAAAAGAAGAGTCAGTATTTACTTCTCAAGAATATTTCTTTATTCATATCAGAAATCATTATTATTGTTCAATATTACATGTGAAGGATCAAACATAATACGGTACCTTTTTCTTCTGTTCTTTAGTGGCAACTCTATAATTGAACATGAAACAGTGTTGGCTTTTTCTCAGTTATGAAAATAGTAAAGTAGAAGAGTTTTTCAAGGTATTTCATTTTTTAACCTCACTTTTATTCCATCTATAGACCAAAATCATGGCATGTACCAGAAGGGTCCAAGAAAGTGGAAGAGATTGTATTAAAAACACTTCACTGAATATGTGCAAAATGAGGATCTTTTAATTTAGAGTGGAGCTTTATGTACACACAAGGCTTCCAACAATATTAGGTTTCTTTCAAAAATCTCAGAACAAAACCCACTGAATTTGTTCAAGTCAGAGTTACTTCATACATTACCAAAACCAGAAATCTCTTAAAACCCTTTCAACTAAATCTGATTTAGAGCAAGTCTGAAGGGGGTTGAGTGAGAGGAAAAGCCTTATTCCTGCAGTAAGTGTGAGCGAATATGCTGTTGACCTTTTGAGAGTGAAAAGACTTTTTCATAGGTTCAGTGGGCAGCATATAAGACATGAAATAAAACATTCAACTGTTGTGCTTAAAATGCTCTGTAGCTTTCTAACATCCTGCTGTTCCCAGTCTCCTTAGATATATATTGTAAATGTCTGAGCATTTTATATTAAATATGTTCAGGATTTGGTGCTAAAAACTTTTCAAGCAAATATGAAACTCAGTAAATCAGATAATTATCAATTTATAAAAGAAATCCCTGGTTTTATTGCTTTGTGTGCTATTAGATTTTATTTTTTTTTAATACACATGAATATATGTGCAAGTGAACAACTTAAAAATATATGTCTTATTTAGATAAGACTACTGGTTAACGGAAATTAGGGGAAATTGTCCCTATTTGAGTTTCTCCCATGCCATATGGAATAGGTATTGAGGAAGAGGCCACAGTGTAATGTTTTCCTGGTAGTACAAATTGGCACTGCAGTGCATGACGAGGAAGAGGAATCTGCTGCAATATGTACTCTCAGTGACATTTTGATTTTTGGCACTTGTTTGTGTATGTGCAAAAACATCCTGTCTAGTGATAAATAGAGTTTTGCTCATAATATAATGCTTGAATGAACTAGAGTGAGGATAAATAAGTTGAAGATCTTGGGTAACTTGGCTTCATCTCTGCTCTCCTTTAGAAAATATCTCTTGTTTGTGGCTCCATGAATATCACTGGGCTGCCTACAGCACTACCAACATTAATATATGTCAAGATTTTGAAGGATTCAGAGATTGAAACAATATCTGGATAAATTACTAAGTGAATGGCTAAATAATTACAAATAGTTAAGGCACCACAGTTCAGCAGAGTTACATCCCATCAGCTGGAACATGATAACTGATTATTTGCTTGGGTTTAGTCCACTGTGAATGATACAGAAGTCTCTGGCTTTAACCGCCTTCGGCTCAAGCTGAGTAGCTCAGAAAGTTTCAGCTTCTCAAATGTGTGGTGTGGACACATTAAGTTTGCCAGTTTCTTGGGTTTGTGTAAGTTATTCTGCATTTTCCTAAATAAAGAACAACTTGCTGCAACTTTTTTCTTCATAATATTTCCACCAGCTAATTGCAGTGAAAAAAGAAAAATTGCATAGATACAAAAGACATGAATAACAAAAGTTAAAAAAAAAAAGTCACATATTTACAAACAATATGGAAAACTGAGAAACTAAGATATAAATACATTGCATTTTCTGCCTTTGAATGGTTAATGGATAGAGCTTTTTTAGTATCACGTTCTTCAAAGCAATTTATGGTCGGAAAAAAAAAAGAGAAAAACCTAAAGATTAGGATATTCTCCAGCTTTTGTGTTGCTATTGCTCCTTTGCTATAGCATATACTGCTCCCTTTTTTAAATTTGTGCTCTAAACAATGGATTTCTTTTTTGGACATTTTCACTTATGTTGAATTCAGACCAGCCATTTTAAATCTTTGAGTTTAATTTTGAACCAGAGGATAATACAACTTGATAGTCGTAAGAGGACAATATATCTTGATAGTCATAGTTACCTTTAATAGTACAATGGGCTCATGTCAAAAATGGAAATAGTCCACTCTAAAAACACAATGAAAGGTAACTACATCTGATTTTATTCAGTGTAAAAATAAATTAACATGAAAGATCGTTGATTGCTTTTGTAATTTGGAGCACAATTTTATTGCAGAAATAAAGCTTTCTTGTCCTAAATAGCATGGATGACAAAAGTAATACAGAAGTGCCCTTCCACTCTTCAGTTGCTGCCTGATAAAAGACCAGTGTAGGCATTGCCTGTCCGAGCAGGGCTTACACTCCCATCTGCCCTATCAGTGTATCTTCAGATAAACCCTGTTGTTGGTATGACCTTTCAGCTGTTGTGTGTTGGTTTTGCATGGCAAGGTTTTGGTAGCAGGGAGGATACAGGGGGGCCTTTTGTGAGAAGCTACTGGAAGCTTCCCCCACGTCCATGGAGCCAATTCCAGCTGGCTCCAGGATGGACCTGCCCCCAGACAAGGCTGAACCCATCAGAAATGGTAGCAATGCATGGAATAAGGAGGAAAATCTGCTGGACAGCAGCCTGAGAGAGTGAGAATGTGTGAGAGGAGCAGCCCTGCAGCCCCCAGGGCAGAGCAGGAGGGGCAGGAGGTGCTCCAAGTGCCGGAGCTGAGGTTCCCCTGCAGCCCCTGGGGCAGCCCCTGGGGAGGCAGCCGTGCCCCTGCAGCACAGGGAGGGCCAGGGGGGAGCAGAGACCCACCTGCAGCCCCTGGAGACCCCACACCGGAGCAGGGGGATGCCCAAAGGGGGCTGTGACCCCGTGGGAAGCTGTGCTGGAGCAGGGTCCTGGCAGGAGCTGTGACTCTAAAGAGAAAGGGTCCCAGGATGAAGCAGACTTGATGGCAGGACTGTTGACCCCACACTGGGCCTGTTCCTGCAGGACTGCACTCCTTGGGAAGAGACCCATGCTGGAGTAGTTCCTGAAAAGCTGTCTCCCATAGGAGGGGCCCCACACTGGAGCAGGGCAAGGGGGTGAGGAGTCCTCCCCTGAGGAGGAAGGAGTGGCAGAGACATCATGGACTGACCACAGCCCCCATTCCCCATCCCCTGGGTCACTGAGAGGAAGGAGGGAGCGAATTTGGGAGCGAGGTTGAGTGCAGGAAGAGATAAAGGGAGGAGCAAAGGTGTCTTTAGGATTTAGTTTATTCCTCATTATCCTACTCTGATTTGATTGGTAATGAATTAGGCTGGTTTCCCTGAGTCAAGTCTGTTCTGCCTGTGGTGGTGTCTGGTGAGGGATCTCTCCCTGTCCAGAGCTCAACCCACGAGCCTTTCACTGTGTTTTCTCTCCCCTGCCCCACAGAGGAGGTGAGTGACAGAATGGTTTTGGGCACCAGAGGTCCAACCAGGGGTCAAGACACCACAAAGAGTAATAAAAATGTGCATTAGAAACTAAGTCCCTTCCGAGCCTAACCTGCCATCCAGCAGGACACTGAAGCTGAAATGCAGCCAAATACATGCAGATGTATTTTAGTGGGGCTTGATACTGTATGTGTTTTAAATAATTGAAACTAATGGAACTCTTTGCAAGATTAAAGATAGAT
>VXBX01009825.1:367577-379514 GCA_013400415.1 Scytalopus superciliaris | reverse complement strand
TGCCTTTGAATGGTTAATGGATAGAGCTTTTTTAGTATCACGTTCTTCAAAGCAATTTATGGTCGGAAAAAAAAAAGAGAAAAACCTAAAGATTAGGATATTCTCCAGCTTTTGTGTTGCTATTGCTCCTTTGCTATAGCATATACTGCTCCCTTTTTTAAATTTGTGCTCTAAACAATGGATTTCTTTTTTGGACATTTTCACTTATGTTGAATTCAGACCAGCCATTTTAAATCTTTGAGTTTAATTTTGAACCAGAGGATAATACAACTTGATAGTCGTAAGAGGACAATATATCTTGATAGTCATAGTTACCTTTAATAGTACAATGGGCTCATGTCAAAAATGGAAATAGTCCACTCTAAAAACACAATGAAAGGTAACTACATCTGATTTTATTCAGTGTAAAAATAAATTAACATGAAAGATCGTTGATTGCTTTTGTAATTTGGAGCACAATTTTATTGCAGAAATAAAGCTTTCTTGTCCTAAATAGCATGGATGACAAAAGTAATACAGAAGTGCCCTTCCACTCTTCAGTTGCTGCCTGATAAAAGACCAGTGTAGGCATTGCCTGTCCGAGCAGGGCTTACACTCCCATCTGCCCTATCAGTGTATCTTCAGATAAACCCTGTTGTTGGTATGACCTTTCAGCTGTTGTGTGTTGGTTTTGCATGGCAAGGTTTTGGTAGCAGGGAGGATACAGGGGGGCCTTTTGTGAGAAGCTACTGGAAGCTTCCCCCACGTCCATGGAGCCAATTCCAGCTGGCTCCAGGATGGACCTGCCCCCAGACAAGGCTGAACCCATCAGAAATGGTAGCAATGCATGGAATAAGGAGGAAAATCTGCTGGACAGCAGCCTGAGAGAGTGAGAATGTGTGAGAGGAGCAGCCCTGCAGCCCCCAGGGCAGAGCAGGAGGGGCAGGAGGTGCTCCAAGTGCCGGAGCTGAGGTTCCCCTGCAGCCCCTGGGGCAGCCCCTGGGGAGGCAGCCGTGCCCCTGCAGCACAGGGAGGGCCAGGGGGGAGCAGAGACCCACCTGCAGCCCCTGGAGACCCCACACCGGAGCAGGGGGATGCCCAAAGGGGGCTGTGACCCCGTGGGAAGCTGTGCTGGAGCAGGGTCCTGGCAGGAGCTGTGACTCTAAAGAGAAAGGGTCCCAGGATGAAGCAGACTTGATGGCAGGACTGTTGACCCCACACTGGGCCTGTTCCTGCAGGACTGCACTCCTTGGGAAGAGACCCATGCTGGAGTAGTTCCTGAAAAGCTGTCTCCCATAGGAGGGGCCCCACACTGGAGCAGGGCAAGGGGGTGAGGAGTCCTCCCCTGAGGAGGAAGGAGTGGCAGAGACATCATGGACTGACCACAGCCCCCATTCCCCATCCCCTGGGTCACTGAGAGGAAGGAGGGAGCGAATTTGGGAGCGAGGTTGAGTGCAGGAAGAGATAAAGGGAGGAGCAAAGGTGTCTTTAGGATTTAGTTTATTCCTCATTATCCTACTCTGATTTGATTGGTAATGAATTAGGCTGGTTTCCCTGAGTCAAGTCTGTTCTGCCTGTGGTGGTGTCTGGTGAGGGATCTCTCCCTGTCCAGAGCTCAACCCACGAGCCTTTCACTGTGTTTTCTCTCCCCTGCCCCACAGAGGAGGTGAGTGACAGAATGGTTTTGGGCACCAGAGGTCCAACCAGGGGTCAAGACACCACAAAGAGTAATAAAAATGTGCATTAGAAACTAAGTCCCTTCCGAGCCTAACCTGCCATCCAGCAGGACACTGAAGCTGAAATGCAGCCAAATACATGCAGATGTATTTTAGTGGGGCTTGATACTGTATGTGTTTTAAATAATTGAAACTAATGGAACTCTTTGCAAGATTAAAGATAGATACCTGGCAAGGTGCAACATTGCATCCTGGGCATATCAGTGCCAGTGATAGAAAGGAATATGAAGCACTTGGTACCTACTTCTTCACATCCCCAGTTCTGGGGTTGGCTCAGTGGATTTGGTGTTTACAGAAAAATGCAGCATCCCTGGACCTGGAGTGTTTATTTTCTTGCTCATTACTGTTCCGTGCTGTTGCAGGACAGGTTTAAGGTGTTTAGCAATTGTTTTGATGGTATAAGAGTAGCTTAGCAGAGCTGAAATTCTGGACAATAATGTTTATCTACACAGCAGTTTCACTGTTATTAAGTTCTCCACACACTTCAATGATGATTCACAGTTCATTGATTTTGGTATTTAAAATGTATTCATTCATATAAATACTCTTCAGACACTTCACATTGATCGTAATACAATCTTAAGTTCTTTATGGCACTCAGTGAATTCAAGATGCTCAAGGAACTTAGTAAACTGAAAAAAATAAAATTAATTACCTGGTTGCTTCCACAGCCTTTCATGAAACCTTTTCAATGCTTTGGTGGAGACAGAGCACTTGAAGTGTAAAGGTAAAGCCTGTCAAATCTAAGTTTTGGTAAATTGGCAGGTATGGTAACACAGTGCCTTTTTATTTTCCTTTCCAAGCTTTCTGCTCCATCCAGCTCAGGAGTGGCATATTAAATAAATTCCCAACCTTGAAGAGTCTGTTGTGTTATCTATGCCCATACAAAACAAGTTATAATGCACCATTAAAACCTCTTTTATTTCAATAATACCTTTTTCCAACAATCATAAGGGCCAGCTATAATCTAAGCTTAAATAATAAACTAGACATATCTGGAGGATGAGATAGTCAACCAGAAACCTGAAGTAGGCTCTAGAAGGGCCTTCCTCTTTTTATCCAGAGGTATCAGTTTGGCACCTAATCAAAGTGGCTTAGGTAAGAGGGGTGGAATTGGGCCTAAGCTTTTTTAGTCATAGCTTTAGATAGGAAAAATACTTGAAATTACTGAATTGGTAATGCATGATGAATTACCTCGTGGTTTCTATCAACTAAGAGCACACATGTGGACCTTGATGTGTCAAGAATACTAATTGATGGTGACCTGACTGTGTATTTGATGACAAAGTCAATCAAAATAATTAAATTGTGGTGATTAAATCTGGTGATTGAGAGCACTTAAAACTTGTAGTGTTTCATAGATCCATGCTTATGTAGTGGCACTGAAATGCACGCTTAAGCAAGTAATGGCTATTTCTTGTCATGTTTTAAAAATAAGTTTTGGGTAAAGTCATAGTATTTCTGATTTGCAGTGCTAAATTCAATTTTATCCAAATTGCATCTACCTTTGTGGAATTTGCTTATCTCTGTACTTGTTTGACATAATCAGATCTTCCCCTGGTACAGGCTGGCGCACTCCCTGCTGAATTGTGAAACAGTATTGCTTTCTGACTGCTGATGATACAGGACTAGATTTATGCAAGACTTGAAATATACCACAGAAACTATTAAGCTCAGGATTATACATGATATGTATCATTATTTCTTTTAAACAGATAACTGTAATGCTCTTTTTGATGCATATTTAATGTAGCAATAGATTATATTTGTATTCCTGCATTGGCAGTAACACCCAAACCAATGTACTGAGCTCTATTTTACAAATAAAGGAGAAAAAGTTTTCTCTGCTTATGTCTGTATCTTTCCTTGGAAAACAGGGCTCTTTACAACATCCAGATATTATCTCATCAGAATCTATTGAAAGGGTAATTAACAGAGACAAAAAAAGTTTTGTTTTTGCTGATTATATCTGCAAAGATCTCTTCCAGAAGAACTCAAAGACCTGCTTAATAGTTTGATTGCCATTTCAAGACACCCAGCCTCCTTCAGTCATATATCTCTCTGCTGTCTGAAAAAAATAAGATGTATGTTGCATCTGAAGCCTTAGGACAAATTCCCATCATGATAATCACAAACTGAAAGGGAAATCTGAAAAGCCTCTTATTTCAAATAGAGGAAGATGATGCTTGCTGAACTTAATATTATTTACGAGTCTTTAAGGTCTGTATTTTCCACTCATGTTAATGCATTCCAATTATTTTCCTGCTTAGCTTTTGTTTCTCGTGAAGATTAAAGTGGTCTTGTTTGATGTGTGCAAAGAAGTGACTACAGAAAATGGTGAATTAATTGGAAGATGTCAGCTCAGGAGAATGATTTTGGCATGAGGGCTGTAAGACCGTTAACAAACAGACTAACTCATTTGTCTCATCATGAAATGAAAATAAAAATCACAACATTATGATAAAATCTTGACTAGGAAATGCCTGCAAGACTCTTTGAAGCCTTGGGTTCCTTTCTTCCCCAGGCTTTGGCACTGTGATATATGCAAACCACGTTCCACAGAACTGTGAAGGGAAATAGGTTCCATGCAGAACAGATGGATCAGGGCTAATGCGGGGATGTGCACTGGAGACGAGAACAGATTAATACCACAAGGGGAGACTGGAGGAAAATTGGAAAGATGGGGGTATTTGAACTAATTCATGAATCATTTCCAACTGATAGTTATGCCTTCAGGCACAGTGAATAATATCAAGGAAGCATATTTAAAATTTATAAGTTTGTTTTAATGTAGGTTAGAATTAAGAGCTGTACTTTTGGATGATTAAAAAGATATCCTGTATTCCCCCATCCCAAAATGTACCTTTGTGATTTAAATATCACTGATGAGCATAATTATGTGCACTGTGACATGAATTACTGTTTGGAAAACCCATGGCAGATTCATGGACTTGACACAAAGCTTTTGGGAAGGGATTTTTTGGAAGAACTGTATGAGCTGGGAGAACATGCTCTTCCACTTGAATCCAAGCCACAGAGATGCAGCTCTGGAGACATGGTCTGATTGCTAGACCTCATTCAAATGTCTCTCTGAGTCTCCCCTGTCTTCATCTTATCCAAATACCCTTCAGTCTTATGAGGTTCAGACTTCCCAAAGCTGTGCCAGAGTGAGCATATGTAGATCCAAAACACTTTGAATGAGATCTTCAGGCATATGTTACAGAAGGAAGCTTTTCACATCACTGTACTGTTTCTAATGTATAAAGAGGTCCACCTGAGAATTAAAATTATTTTAACATGCATTAAACCACCAGGATCTGAAACAATGAAGATATGTGAGAGATATGTAACTTCCCAGTATCAGTGAAGGTGTCAGAGTTTTGTTTATGGCTGTAAAAGTACAATTCTGTGTGTTAAGACATAAGAGATCCTTCATTTTGCAAAGCTCAGAGTATATGGCTGAGGCTGATTACCCATATTCACGTGGACCTGGTTAATAAGAAGAAAAAGAAGCTGTGAGAAAAGGAAATGTATAGATAATTGTCTGGGTGCTCTGTGTTCTCTAAATGACTTCTCGGGAGATACTTTTCAGACTATAGAGGAGGATGTGAAACACTTGACAGTGAGGGCAGATTCTGAGAAAAATCTAAAGAAGATGGGTAGTTCCCTTTGCTAGTAAGGAAATAATCTACATGTGTTTCTGTTCACCAGCACAGAAGATGATGTATTATTCCTCTTATGTACAGTTCTTTCATCCCAGGCAAGGCTCAGTGGAAACAGAGGAAGGTGTAAAATGGCTCAAATTGCCTAAAACTTGATTCTCATCTGCTGATTTCATTGCAGGTTGCAAATCTGGCCTGTTCAATCTCAAATAATGAAGAAGGTGTGAAGTTAGTCCGTATGGCGGCCACACAGATTGATAGTCTGTGCCCACAGGTAAGTAAGATTCCTCCTACAAAGTACCTGAGAACTCTTTTAGCATTTAAAAGCATCAGTAAGCTGAGGCAGGGAAAACAGCCTGGATGAAGATTATAACGTTGTCTTTGTCATGGCATTGTTGCCTGATTTCCCCAAACTGTGAAAAATGGGTTCATACCTTGAGACCCACAGATCAAAGGGGATGTGATGCTGCCTTTTTAACACAGCCCATAATCTATTTGTCCTTTTTGCTGTGAAAGAACTTTCCCACTCCTCCTAACAAGCGGGTTTGAATAACAGGTAATAAATGCTGCGCTCACGTTGGCTGCCAGACCCCAGAGCAAAGTAGCCCAGGACAACATGGATGTCTTTAAGGATCAGTGGGAGAAGCAGGTGCGAGTCCTCACGGAGGCTGTGGATGACATCACTTCAGTGGATGATTTCCTCTCTGTTTCAGGTACTGGGATCAGGGGGCTTTTCTAAAAATATACTCCTGAATTGAAGTAATGCGTCAGAGTGGAAAAAAGAGCTGTAATTACTAAAGTATCATTAATCCATTAGTCTGTGTCTATGAGAATGCTGATCTTCTGCACTCAGTAGGAGCAGCCATGCCACATCAATTAATCCCTGGTAGCAGTGATTGGCCTTTCACCTCCCAGAAAATAGCATCCTATTTGTGCTTCTATTTCTAGAAGAGTTTTGCTTCAACTCAGGCACAATGTAGGATCTTGGCCATCTTTAAAAATGTGTTCCGGACCTGTGACAGGCTGACAGTGTGTGCAGAAATTGTTAGATTCCGTGTGCAGTTGTAGGCAAGAGGAGGAACAATGAACTTTATAGAATCGGAATCACAGAATGGTTTGGGTTGAAAGGGACCTTAAAGAGCACCTACTTACAACCCCTTGCCGTGGGCAGGGACACCTTCCACTATCTCAGGTTGCTCCAAGCCCCATCCAACCTGGCCTTGGACACTTTCCTTACCTTACTCTGTAGCTTTTTTCAGATCAGCTGTGCCTGTACAGTGGGGCACATGTACCATACAGCCCTGGCCGCTTGAACATCTGTACCAGATGAGGGACAGAAAAAAGGGAAATAGGCAGGTGCTGCATATGTTAGCGGTGGGCCTGATGTGTTAAGTTAATAGTTGGACTCAGTGATCATGGAGACCTTTTCCAACCATAATGACTCCATGATTCTGTGATTTGTGTCTAGAAGTGTTGTCAGACATGACCGGCGTGTACATTTGCAGAGAGCTGGGAGACACTTCTGGGTCTCAGAGTTGCTGGTGTAACAATAAAACCAGAGAGAAGTAGTAAAGCAGTACGAGAAGCAGCAAATCTTTGTACTTCTCTGACCTCACCAGGGAGGCTTGCAATGTAAAGCATCTCTTCTGTGGAAAGAAAGTGTCTTAGTCCTTACCTAAAGAAGGGATGGAGAAGGGAAGGACATTGACTCTTTGGGTCACAGTCTTTTTTCCATCCTCCTTGTAAAGTGCTACAGCTTGTGGCAGAGTGTATTGTTGTGACATAGTCACACACAGTGAGTACTGTAATTGCAAATTGCTGCGAGTCCTGGGTTAATTGTCTGCTGCAGAAAACTAATTTTCTTGTTTTGGTTTGAAAGGTGAATGTCATTGTCGTGAGTAAGGACACGGTGTGCCAAGAGTGCTCGGCTTACCTGAGTGTCTCAGAAGAGCCAAACTTCATGAGAGAGTCTGGTCAAAATGTTGCGTTTCATTCTACATTACTTTCTTTGATGTTTCCTAAATATTTTAGTAAAAGTTTGTGAAATTTGGAGGAAAAAAGTACTTATTCTTTTAAAAAGTCCTTCATTTTCTTTTTTGCACTCTCCTTTTTTTTTTTTTTGTGGTTGTATCCTGCTACTAACAGGAAAATGGTTTGGCCCAGTTAATTACACTCCACTGTTCAACAGCTCTGTTAGAGTGTTTACTGCAAGCCATGACAAGAAGATGAAAACAAGCTGTCAGAATAAAAGGGTACTTCATAATCTGGGAGCACATTGGTTTGTATTTGAGATTTGAAGCTGACACTTTTCAGCAGACGTGGTGCTACAGTAAAGTGCAAACCAGGCTGTAAACTGCAGACCCAGTCCACGAGCCAAAGAGTTGGCAAACTTTCTCAAATGACCATTTGCTGATTTGTTTGAGGAGCTTGTTTACTCCATAATCAGAAGTCATTTGAATGGATGATGGGGGCTTTAATTTCTTTTTCTCAAATTATTTTTCCTTCTAATTTAGTCTTGACTTAGATCCAGACTTTCCAAGGTGGCTGAGAAGTATAATTTCCCTTGAATTTTTTTTTTTTTCTAATACTGTCCATAAACATCTCTATTAAACATGAGAAAAACACGGCACGCATACAGAATTCCTGTTGCTGCTTGCTGTGAGTTTGGAAGCCTCAACTTACACAGGGTAGTTTTATTTTTGGGTGTTAGACCAGTGAGCCATTCTAAATGCTGCTGTCTGATTAAATGACACCTCCTCCTCTTCATATTGGGTGTCACATTTGGTGGTATGTTTTAATAATACGGTGGCTACCAAAAACAAGTTGACCATAATTTTAATTAGTTATTTTATATTCCAAATGCACTCTCTGTTCAAATCCACATTGCACTTCTTGTTGGGCAAAATTTGGTTATGCCTTCATAAAAGCAATTGATGGTGATGAGAACAAGAGAGTGAAGAAAAGTTTTGGTTTTTAATTCTGTATAGGGAGTTTTTTAAACAAAGAATTTTGCCTTGCAAGTTACTCAGATTCACAGCTCAGGGGACTTTCAGTTTCCACTCATAGTTGTTACAGTGTAAAATTCAACATCGCTTAAAGCATTTCTGAAACTCTCCAAAGATCCAATGCTGGGATTTTGAATAGTGAAGATTAGTGAGTCATTCTTTTTAGTGGCCAAGGATAATTAACAAAAAGCAGTTGGTGAACTGATTAATTCTGTTGTACTACTACTACAAAGAAGAGCATTTTATTTTCAGTTTAGAGGTGTCTGTAGCAGAAAATCCAGTTGTTCTTTAGTCACCTAGTGTCTCAGACTGAGTTTGGTTAAATATGAAATTCAGTCATAGCCTTACTGAAATTATTTTGACTCTGCTGACTGCAGAGAAATAAAGCCTGACCTACACAAAATCTGCTTCATCCTTTCACATTATTTATGTGAGAATATTACATAAATTATGATACTGCAGCACGTGAGAATAGCTGGCCTGATTCTGAGCCAAAAAATCAGTGCAGCTCCCAAGGATCCAGTAAAGCTGCTCAGTGTTACCTCATCTGAGCAGAGTCGCTGTTGTCAGCTCCTACTTCACAACATGCTCAGTCACATATAATTATAGTGTGTGTCATGGAAATTCATAGCTTATTTTCTGGCATAGATGGAGTGAAGGAGATGAATTGCTTGTGCCCAGACTCCCTGCTATCTACAAAGGCCACTTGCTGTAGTCTTTTCAAAACTATCTATTTTCTTTTCTGACTTATTTAGGCACAAATAAGCCAAACATATTAAATGTTCACAGGAGTGTGTAGGTTCATCTTCAGAAAATTACCTGCTCATTAGAGAATCTGCATAATGTTTGACCACTTTCCTTTTTGCATTGATTTCTATTAAAATAAAATTCAGTGCGATGGTGGAAATCAATGTGACTGGTTTTCAAAGAATTATAGGTTTGGACTCACAGTATGGGTAAGATGATGTAGCCCAGTCCCTGTTAAATATCACACTTGTGATTTTTATTATTATGTGGCATCATATCACACAGTGGCATTTGCTTTGCAGACCTGGATAAAGACATATCAATTTTTTAACATACTGACATTTGCTATTTACCCAGACCTGTAAGCTTTGCACAGAGGAAGAATGAAATTAAATGAGCCATATGTTTTTTCCCTCCATTCCAGAAAACCATATTCTGGAAGATGTGAATAAGTGTGTGATTGCTCTCCAAGAGGGGGATGTGGATACACTGGACAGAACTGCGGGTGCCATCCGAGGCCGTGCAGCCAGGGTTATTCACATCATTAATGCAGAGATGGAAAACTACGAGACTGGAGTTTACACTGAGAAGGTGCTGGAAGCTACCAAACTGCTCTCTGAGACAGGTAAGTGTATTGAAATTATTGATTTATTGAAATAGTCACTGTTTAGTCACATAAAGCTTTCAGTTAGTTCTCTGAGATCTGTAACTCAGAGGGAAACTTGTGCTTGAAAACAAGATAGAAACAAATAAATTCATGACCATGGGTGGTTTTTTATTCTCTGCTCAATGCTGTTGCAGAAGTTGTACTGACAAGAGAAGAGATTCAGTAACCCATCAAGACTGGGCTGCTTCATCAAAGTTTCTACGATTTGAATAAATAATAAATAAAACAGAGAAGTCTGATAGACTGGGGAAAAAAGTCTTTTTTTAATTTTTTTTTTTAATTTTAACCTGTCTTTACCTTGACAGAGCAGGGATTGGTTCCATCTAAATGTATATGATTACTCTAACCTGGTCATTTAAAACCCCTTTGTACCAAATATTCTCTGTCACTGTGTGTATCTCAATAATTCAGTGCAGGCAGTACTATCAAGTGCTCTCATCTTGAAGCAGTGGTTTGTATTTTTTTTTGTTGATGGATCATGCTTTAAAAGGCATTGACTTTACAGCTAGGTCTCCACTCACTGAACAGGTGACCAGGTATGATATAGATTCATGTACTGTGGATGTCTGAAAATGCCTGAGCTGATCCTCCCCCACCTGATTGCACTCAGTCATCTGGACCTTAGAATCATCAGGATCATTTTAGAAGGAACAAATGTAAATTGCAACAGTTCAGGACACAGCAAATGTAACTTTTGGACAGAAAAAACATGCATTTCTTTGTGAGATGGAAAAGCAAAAATATTTGTAGCTCTGGCAGTCTCTGTGTTTGATTTAAAAACAGGCATCTACAAAATAGGCTAAAAAATATTGGGTTATTGTTGTCCGCAACTTAGTATCTTTTAGCCCTAATAGGGACCTCAATCCTTTATTTGCACAGATAAATCCCAATGACCACAATCAAGAATTCCGTCTATTTCTGACCTTCCATTATGATTTATTGGAAATTATAGCTGAAATGTGGATTCTTGACCTTGTGATTAGGGCAAGAAAGTCTAACTGGTGCCTTGAGCATGTGCAGTGCTGGTGGCTCCACAACAACCTGTAGAATTAACTTTCTCAGGATTTCTTGTGAGGTGCAGAGACAATCTGGGGAGGGGTCAAAATCAGTGACATAATTTTCAGCCTTTTTTACTACCCAACAAGAGATCAAATGTAGCTTATTTGTAGAAGTTTATGAAGTGGTGTTGTGAATTCACCGAAATTAAATAATTGCTCAGTCTGCCATGGGAAAATAGTTTGTTGCACTCTTGTGTTAAAGTTGTCTTTTGGTCAAGGAGAGATTTTGAAGAATTCTTCCTATTACTAAAATCTCTTCATTAAGCATAACAAAATGTCTGGTCAGGCTTTTTATGCTGCTAAAAATTCTTTAAATTTTTGTATTAAAACTTTCAACAGTAACTGGCAGGTATAAAGTGCCATTATATAGATCAATAATAGGCACAGTGAATACTTATATTCCATATTTAATGCACTTTTTAATATAATTTAAATTATAACTAAGTGCTATAAACTCTGGACTAAGTGCATTTTGACAACATCAACTTGTTAATGCTGGGATTCAATACTTAAGAACAAGTCCCCATTCCTCAAAGTTATTACTTATTTTGTATTTTCTAAAATCTAAGTACACTTGTGTTAAAAAAAAAAAATTAAAAAAATTATGTGTTCAATGTTAAGAACTTTAAATCATGTACAAATCGTGCAGCATAACTTCAGGAGACAGAGTGGGCCCAAATTCAATGGAGCTGATGAAGCTTAAACAATTTATGCCAGACATGAATGTGGATCATTAATATTAGAGCACAATTTCTATCTGCAGCTTTTCAGGCCATTTACAAAGGCATTGATTATTTTTTTCTCTATGATTAAAAAGGCAGAATTTACTGACTCATTCCATCACCGTGATATAAAGTGGTTAAAAGGATGTTTAGACCACCCTGTGCCGTTCTGTGCCCTGTTTACACTCTGCCCTCTCCCAGAGAACAGGTCCCTGCTTACATAGTGGAGTAGCTGTGGATATAGAGACACTGAGGGGCTGGAGCATGTGCAGGGAAGGGAACGGAGCTGGGGAAAGGGCTGGAGCAGCAGGAGGGGCTGAGGGAGCTGAGGGGGCTCAGCCTGGAGAAAAGGAGGCTCAGG